>CABHPH010142879.1:32551-91273 GCA_902168325.1 Peromyscus nudipes
ATAGATAGATAGATAGATAGATAGATAGATAGATAGATAGATAGATAAAGGATAGATAATATAGATATATAGAGAGATAATAAAGAGATAGGTAGAGAGATAGAAGATAGGTAGATAGGTAGAGAGATGATAAATGAGATAGATGATATATAGATAGATGATACATAGACAAATATATATGTAGATATAGAGAGATAAATGATAGATGATAGTAAGACAGAGTAGCATCACCAGAACAGACATATCCAGAATGGTCCAGTACATTGACTGTCTTGTTTCTTTTTCAGGTCACAAAATGTTTGTTAAGGTAGTCATAGGTCTTCATTATTATTTTCAGTATATTATTCTGTCTATCATTATGAGACAGAAAATGAAACAGAATTAAGCCTTCAAAATTCTAAACAGGAATTAACATTAGTTGCCATGATTATATTTCTATGATCCCTCAATAATTCACCTTCCCCTCTCCTTTATACTGACTTAGTCTGTTTTTAGAAACACTTTTTTATGTTTGTGGTCCAGTCAACGTCATATAAAGTCTTATTGCTTCTTTAATACATTTTCTGCCAATATCCAGAGTCTTTCAATTCCATATATTTGTGGTCATGTTTCTTATTAGTTGTTTTTGTTTTGTTTTGTTTTTAAAGACTGTGTTCCTTTATTTTGTTATTAAAAGTCTGTTCTTTGTCAATTTTATGTATGTATATAATATATTTAATTGCTCTCTCCCCACACTCTCTTTTATCTCCTTCTATCCACTACCAGTCCTCACAACTGGTCCCTTCACCAGCTTCACGGAGTTGTGACATATCTGGTTTAAACAGGGCCATCTTTCCGTTCCTGGATTGGAACTATGCATTGGAACTTGGTGTGGTCACCCAAGAGTACATAACTGGGGGCAGTGACTCATCTTCTCCCAGAATTTATCAGTAGCAAATAATTTATTAGTGATTGTTAGGGTCCCCCATGTCCCTCCTCCATTCATGTTTAACTGTTGATAAAGCTGTTCTTGTGTATACAGAGTGCAGGGTTCTGAAGTTGCTGTGAATAGCCTTCTCCCTCCATTCTACCTCTTATCTTCTTCCACCACTTCTTCCAGAATGTTCCATGAAACTTAGAGGGCGTGTATAAATATCTTCTTTAGGGCTAAGCACTCAAAATTCCCTTATTCTCAGCACATTGTAGAGTCATTAGTTCCTGCATCCATCATTAGTTACTGGAAAAGGGTTTCTCTGATTAACAATCAAAGTAACATTTGTCCATGTGTATGAACATGAATATTTAATTTAGAAGGCAGTATGACATTGAGTCAATGTACCTAAACAACTGTATACACCATAGGTCGATGACATTCCCTGCTGTGAGTTGTGATCAGATTTATATTAAAACACATGAATCCCCTCCTCTGACTGCTACCAAATCCATTCAGAGTGGTTGATACCCTCAGAACCATAGTGTCACTGTTGGCAAAAGGATACATCTTGTCTGACAGGTTAGTCCCATAGTTTGTGGCATTCACAGCTTGGTAAGACCATTGATATGTTGGCTCCCCCAGCAGCTTGCAAAGGACCTACTGGCACAGCCAACAAGGAAAAATCCTGCTAAATCTCCCTATATTATGCAACCAAGATGTATGGTGTCTTCAGCAATGGGGTCTTACCAACTAGGTAGGAATCAAGAAGAACAGTAATACCCTCTATTTTTGGCAGGGAGTGGCCTCTAGGACCAACTTAATTAACTACCTCATAAGGAAGTATCCCACCCCTAGTACTTGATGGTAGTGTTGATGGTAATGGTGATTTAATGTCTGTCCTAAAAACTCTAGGAGCAGCCTTTTCCAGCCATTCAAAGTCTCTCCCTTCAAACTGTAGTTTTTCTACATTATTTTTTTTTATTTCATTGCAAGATAGTAGGTTTCAAAATTACATTTTAAAGAAGGAGATACCCTTCTTTGGGTTAACACTCCCAGCAACCCTCCCTTCTACTTTGATATCACCTACCTACTACTATTTCCTTTTCCTTTAAGGTCATCTTCTTAAAGAAATTTTTTTTTTTTGGCTTTTCGAGACAGGGTTTCTCTGTGTAGCTTTGCGCCTTTCCTGGAGCTCACTTGGTAGCCCAGGCTGGCCTCGAACTCACAGAGATCCGCCTGCCTCTGCCTCCCGAGTGCTGGGATTAAAGGCGTGCGCCACCATCGCCCGATTTTTGATATCAACATTTTCAACTTTCTTAAGCAGAATGAGAGTGGGGATAATACCACATAGCTCTTGTGTCAAAACATTACAAACATGCAAAATTGAAAAATAATCATAGGGTAAAATTACAAAGGAAAAAAAGACATATCATATTTTAGTCATCCTCACTGTGTTGACAGAAACAACTAAGGAAAACCAATAAGCTAATAAATAAAAGGCATAGTGAAGGAAAATAAGGACTAGGCTATAAGGCACAAACTCTGGAGTTTAGCAGAAAGTACTCCAAGACAGCTGTGTGTAGAATGTTCTCTGGATTATGAAAAGGGTCTTTTCATGTCATTTGGAAATGTTTTTTCTTCTTAAATTGACTTTAACTAGGGAGGTTGTAGATTATTTAATGCTTTTCATATTTTATATGTGTTGGCATACTTAGTTTGCTTATGTGTACATATGTGATTTATACATATGCTTAATACATGTAAATATTAAATAATTTAATGTTTATGGATCATGTGCCTTCAGTTGTGATAATGATTTAGCTAAAGGTAATCTTTTACTTAAAAAAAATTACAAAACATTTTTGCTTAGGCAATTGACAGAATGGACCATTTAACAAAAGAGGGCAAATGGCTCCAGGAAGTAGACAGTAAATGAGTAGGTTTTTAAAGGGTTCCTGGTCATCATGATTAATAATAAAAGAGCTACAAGGCGAATGGGAACTAATTTACGATATCTCATTTAAATGTTTTGACAAAGAAAAGAACGTCTTTCAAATAAAAAGTAATTGGAGCAATGAATTAGTCTAGGTTTTGATTAAAAATTGAAAACTCCATACCCAACTTCACCAGCTACAGAAACAGACACAATAAAAACACACACTGTTTTAATATTTATATTATTAATGAAGAACTGTTTGGAGTATTATCTTTGATAAATATTTTTCAAATTAATGGCAAATTAGACAAGTCAGAAGCACCATGTTTCAAAAGAGATGTATTAATATATATTGTATAATTTTTGTTCTCACCCATAAGTTCTTCAAAATCTGTCAGAGTGGGCTGGAGAGAGATGGCTCAGCCATGAAGCCATGAGACCTGGGTTGACCCTCTAGACCTCACCTAGGAATCGAGGTAGCATGGCATACCTGTAATCCGAGCAATGGAGGACAAACAGGAGGGTGCCTGGAGCTTGCTGGCCTGTCTAGCCAAACACTAGGCCGAGCTCCAAGAGTCCACTTGAAGAGAGACAAGAGGGATTCCATGAGCAAGAGGCATCAAGATCATGATGGAGAAATCTACAGAGACAACCAAACCAAACTAGTGGGAACTCATGAAATGTTCTTTAGCTTCAGGCAAATATAAATTAAAACTACCTTGACAGTCTATCTTACCCTACTCAGAATGGCTATCATTAAGAAAACAATTATGATGAGGACGGGATGGGGCAAAGGGGAACTCATTCACTGCTAGTAGGGTTGCAAATTGGGGCAACCATGATTGAAATCACTAAGAACATTCTTCATGAAACTAAAAACAGAACTGTCATATGATCCATATATACCCCTTCTGATCACATTTCCCCGAAAAAAACTAAATCTGTGTACTATCTGAAGGAAGCAATAACTAAGTTAAGGAATCAACTTAGGGACCCATCAACAGATAAGTCGATTAAAACTTGATGTGTACTAGCGGAAGCCCATGAACTATAGACTAGTGGCTGTCGAGCCCCCATGGGACTAGACTAGGCCTCTGGATATGGAAGACGGTTGTTTGGTTCAAACTATTTGAGGGGCACCCAGGCAGGGGGATCGGGATCTGTCCCTAGTGCATGGGCAGGATTTTGGGAATCTGGTGCCTGTGGTGTGGTGCCTTACACAGCCTTGGTGCAGTGGGGAAGGGCTTGGACCTGCCTAGGCTCAGTGTGCTAGGCTCTGCTGACTCCCCTTGGGAGACATTGATTTGGGGGATGTGGGGATGTGAGGTGGCTAGGGAGGGAGGGCTGGGGGGTAGGAGGAGAGAGGAGGGGGAATCTGTGGGGGGTATGTAGAGTGAGTAGAAAATTTCTTAAAAAATGAAAGAAAAACTTGATGTGCAAATATAGGTGATATATATAGATAGAGATAGATATTTTTTCTTTGCTTACAGTGCTAGAGATTGTTTGTGTGGCCTTAGACATACCAATCAAGCACCCTCCCATTGTGCTATATCTCTAGACCTCACACTAGAGTTTTATTATGTCATAAGAAAGAATGAAATTATGCCATGTGAAAAAAATGAATGGAGATAGAGAGCATGTTAAGTAAAATAAGCCAGATACAGAATGAAAACCATTGCCAACTTTCTCTCATATGTGGATTCTAAGTGCAAATATTAATATATGCATATTGGCATACAAGTAGAAGACAAACTAATTGGGAAGAAGAGAAAAGACACCAGCAAGACAGATGGGAAAATCAGGGTTAATAGTGGGGAGGAATATGAGAAAAATAAATGATTTACTTGTATGAAGACACCATAAAGAAACCTAAGACTGTATATTATGAATATATGCTAACATTTCAAAAATATTTGAGGAGTTAGGTAATAAACTACTAATCAGTAACAAAAAATAAAAATAAATTCTGAATTCGGCTTATGTTGATGCTTTGTGTTTGTTTTAAATGGCTATTTAATTTCAGCATTGACTTCTCTGGTGTCATATTTACATTTGTCAAGATTCTATCCCTTCATCAAGCCATTTCATACTCCAATAGTCTATTAATCCTCAGAAAATAATAATTTAAGTAATTAGTTAAATAATTAAATGAGCATTTTGACCTGTTACTAGCAATACAATAACAAGGAAAGCTGACTAGCTTCATGGGGTTTAGAGTCTTATGACCCATATATGTTCCCATTAAAGTAATATCTCTGTATTAGAAACTGCTAAGTCATTCTGCATTTGGATCACACACACACACACACACACACACACACACACACACACACACAGAGTAACATTCAGGAAATAGTAAAAGAGTAAATTAATCAATTTCATAGTTTTTTCATTGCTTTTTCTGTAGGCTTAACTATGAAAAATAATATATACAATCTAAGTAATTCACTACATTATGCATTAACAAAAATTCAAATGCTTTACACATCAGCACAATGTGAGTGCAATATTAAGTGCTGAATCAAAGGGTAGTTGTTGCCCTCATTACTTAGATTTTTTTGGTCTGTTATTTCTTCAAAATATAATTCTGTTGCAGAATTAACTTGTAAAAGTAATTAAACATCTTATGACCCTTAATACATGTTTTTCATATTTATCCAAATATTTGTTCTAGTTATTAATAGATCAATTAATAGAATGAAGCAATACTAAATATATTCTTTTTTATCATTCCAAAATGGTCATTAGCATATTTAGCTTATAATTTACTGTTGCGGAATACTTGTTTACACTGAAAAATGTATGTCTTTGCCAAGATGCCTTCTGATTGGTTTAAAAAAAAAAAGCTAAATGGCCAATACCTAGACAGGAAAAGAATAGGCAGGACTTCCAGCAAAGAGAGAGAAACTGGGAGGAGGAATCTAGGCGCACGGACTCACCAGTGAGACAGCGACAAAACAGTATGTGTGAGATGGAAGAAAGGTAACGCTATGTGGCAGAGCATAGATTAATATAAATGGGTTAATTCAAATTATGAGAGCTAGTTGAGAACTTTAGCTAAGCTAAAGTTGAGCTTTCATAATTAATAATAAGTCACCATATTCTTATATGTGCACTGGCAGACCAAAGAAGAACCTGACTACAATTCACCTATCCGTTTCATCGGTACTTCTCCTACTATGACTATAACATTGCAAGTTAAATCCTTCTAACTTAATGTTTTGACCTGTTGAAAATCTTATTATAAAAGTTTGGCTTTTAAAATTTCTCCAACATTGTCATTTTTCTATTTTGTTTTAATTTTCTTTTTCCATATGTTACTTATGCTAATATTGCAGTATGTATATTTAATATACACAATATGTTGTCAAATAGATATAAATATGAAAATGTTATCATGAAATAAGATGATATATCCATAATTTCACATAGCATCTCATTTTCTTTGAGTGTTGTAGGTACAGGTGTGAGTGTGGGTACTTCTAGAGCAGCTAAAATCTACTCATTTAGCAAAGTATCAAACACAGCATAATAATTTCATTAATTGTAGTCCACAGGTGGACATTAGATCTACACAATTATTCTTTCATACGTCTGCCACGTTCCAAACCTTGATACAGAACAGAATATATTTTATAAACATTCTGTATTATAAAATGCAATAACTTCAGTATTTCCACTGTACTGCCTTTAAAATATTTCCAAGTTTCATAAATAACTACTTTTCTGGAGCTGAATTAAATGTTGGTTTTCCTAGTCATATTCTACAATCTTTTAAAAACTCATTGGTACATTTTCACATTTAATGTCACAGCTCTTCTTAATTTACTCAGTTTTCATCTAAACCAGACTGCTCTGTGGTCATGACTGTTTCTCCTGTGAAATGACCATTGACCTATACCATGCCAAATTGAAGAGTTAGTTGTCATTCCTCACCCATCTATAAATTCTTTTTCATGTATCTCCTACAATCTGGTGGTCTGATTGATTCTTCCTAGCTGTCTGACAGCTACATGTTTTCTGTAGTTAATCCATCCAGTTTTTAATGGTTCTCAATATTCTTTGTCTTATTTCTAAGGCTTGAAACACTATCTAATGGTAACACACTGAAATTTATGACTGCAGGCTTCAACATATCATCATATTTGTATACCTAAATTTCTACTAATCTCTCCATATATAAATGTCTGCTTGACATAATAATTTCATATATCCAAATAAAGATCTTGGTTCTTTTTGATGTCATTCAAACACTTCCTTCAATGTTCTCCCTATACAAGTAATTATGACAACTATTGACTAGTTACTAGACTGCTATCTTGTTTCTCATCTCCTGAGCGACATCCAATTCATGTCAGTCAATTCCATCCATCCTCTGCTACCAGATTTCTTTTTAATAACAAATACAGGAGGATTCCAATGACTGGCTGATTTTTTCAATATGCTGAGCATTTAACTTCTCTTGTACCAGCTGTTCAAAGGCCTATAGTTTCTCTTTTGTGAAAGGCCAATGCCGAACCTATAAAGGCTTATCTGTTAACCACTGTAAAGGTAGGGTTGTTGGTGTCTTTGAACGATCAGCAGCTGTTGTGCCCTGATCTTGTACAATCTGGATGGTCAGTGACTGTTCTTTGTAATACCTTCTAATATTTTTCTCAGAAACTATGTTAGTTTATGGTTTGTTTCTGAGTTTGGAAGAATGTTAATCTGGGTATTCCATTTTTGTAATAAATCACATCCCCATAGATTTACAGCTATGTTAGCCACATATGGCTTTAACTTTCCTCTCTGTACTTCTGGTCCTATACATTAGACCCATCTGACACTCTGTTTAACTTGAGATAATATTCCAGTCCCTAACAGCTGAACATTTACCTCCTGAAGAGGCCAATTTGGATGCCAAGATTCTGGTGCAATTATTGTTATGTCTGCACTTATGTTTACAAGGCTTTCAATGAGAATGCCATTTATTCATATTTTTAATTTTGGTCTTTTTCATTTATAGAAGTTTGCCAAAAGATTCACTTTATGGTTTCTCCTGGATTTTTTGTTCTCTCTTTTTTAGCTGTTCTATCACTCTGAGCAGTATGGTTTTTTTACAATAGTAATCAGGTTCTTTAATTATTCTGGGAAGGGGTTTCTTCTATGATGGCAGAAAAGGACTGAACCGAATTTGTCATGAGGGCCTACAAGAGGCCCCTCAGGGAGTTTCCCAATGGCAAAGGCAAAGGATTACCTTGTCTGTCTATTGTTGATCTACATTCAATAGTCCATTGTTTGCCTTTACCACACCTTCTCCATAATCCAGAAGGGAGGGGCATTCTGTTACCATTATTCCTTGAAGAAACATTGTTTCTAGGAAGGCCCTGTTTACAGTCCCTTTTCAGGTGATCTTGTTTACCACATTTGAAACATCTGACATTACTATATTTCTTCAAACATCTGGAAATCACTTCTCCTATCTAAGTATCATTTTGTTCATTCTGACACTAACTCCAAACACAGAACTCCTTTATCTCTAGCACCGTCTTTTATAGGCCATAGTATTCTAAATGCTTTCAGATTCCCTGTGCTTGACTGGCTTCCTACACTCTTTCCCTTAAGTGGCAAGAATGATTTTGATTTTGCTATTTAAAATAGTAATACACATATGGTGATATTAATTCTGACGTCAATCTCTTATGAGAATTAGATTTACTTTCCCACTTCACAGATAAAAAAAATTACTTTCCAGTAACATAGCTATTATTTCACAGAGCTAGAATTTGTGAGCAGCTCCTTCTGATACACACACTTACTTAGGCTTAAACCATATGACTGCTTCTTGTTCTTTGTAGAATAAACTATTCCTGCCCATGACTTTTATCTCCATTGTTTTTACATGCATCTACCAGTCTTTCCACCCACAACCTTGCTGTCATACCTAACCCCATCCTGTTGTTCTGCAAATACCATTAAATAGGTTTCTTTCTCAGGGCTTGGTGCTTCTCCTCAGTCATGTAGTTTGTCCAGTTCTCTCTATTTCTGTATAATGCACATATTCAATGATTCTTTTTTCTTTTTGGCTGGATTGTCCTAGAAACCTGTCTTCCACTACCTTGTCTGCCTCAAGTACCCACTCCTTTACTCTCTATCCCGTTGTCTTACTATATACTCTCTGTCACTTCCTAAAAATACTAAAGTGCATTACTTTAGCACTCAATCACTCAAATTATATAGGTTCATAATATTTTTTTCTCTAAAGTTTTGACATCTATATCTGGAAATAACTTCACAGTGAATCAAAAAGTATTCTGTCTATTAATGTCACCCTAGAAGATGTCAACCTATAATAGTCTATTTAAATGTGCTAATATTCAAAAAAAATTTCCAAACTTTGCCATTTCTGTTGTAGATATTTGAATAGATGTATTTAATAATGGAAGTAGGAAATAATGTTTGGTTGTCTTTGTTTCATACATTTTAAAAATATTATTAACTAAAGAATGATTTTTCATTTGGTTTTGGCAAATTTAAATTTCCAACCTGTATTTGATACCTCTTAAATTATATGAGGTAAAACATAGTTGATATAAGTAAGCAATTTCCTTCCTTAATTTCTAATATCTTGGTTTCTCACTGTTCCCAGGCATAATCCAACCAAGAAAATTTTAACTAAAATGTGACTGAAATTGTATGTCAATTTTTCCTTGATACCATTGCTCAAAACACAAGATGGACATTTTACTTGAATGTAGGTAAGATCAATTTCTCCAAGTGTTTAGGACAAAGCTTAACATTTAGGCTAGTAATGCCATTTAAAATACCCTATCCTATCAAAGTGAGTTTTTTTTTCTTCCTTTATTCCTTAAAGTATTTGATAAAAGTATAGTATTTGGAAAGATAGAAAATACACGTGGGCATTCGGAAAAGCAAAAAGTATGTGAAGCATGCAAAAAATAACAAGGGGAAGATATTTGCTGATCTGAACTTCAATAGCCTACTAGTCCCCTGGGAAGATGCATTTACAGACTCCTCAATCATTTATGCAACTAGCCTTTTCTTTTCTGGCAGGTATATTGTTGCTGGTTTTGTTTTTTGGTTTTTTTTTTTCTTTAAGTGGGTCAAGAGCACATATGTTTTAAATACAGAAAAAAAAATAAGTTAAGGTTCCAAATAATAAGGTCTGGGTTTAAAAATTATAGCATTCACAGGAATATGCTTTAAGGCTTTAGTTATTCCCAGCATGGCCTGCTGGGCTTGCTGCATTCTCTGAAGAAAACCATCTGCATTCTCCACAATGTATGTCGTGCTACCAACTGTTATTGGAGAAACACAACATGTTAAGCACATGATGTGTCAGGTAAGGGGAACTGTAGTTTTCCTCCAGAACATTAATTTCTGTTGAAGCTGCGTTCCTTTTCCTTTCCTCGATCCCTGGTGTGCAATACATGGCCCTAACTCCTGCCACTGGAGTGCCATTTCAAGTGCTCATGTCCTTGTGTTTTCAGTGATTTATAGTGTCCTCACATTCCAGAATCCCAAACCAAACAGTTTTCTCATTCTCTGTGTGCTTGTAAACCTTGCCTACCCCCCCCCCCCGGCCCACCCCATCCCCTGCCTTTTTAGCATGCCAGCAGATTCAGAATTTACAATGACAGAAATCCATACAAGCCTGATAATTTGTGGGCTTGTCAGCATTTATTAGATGTGATGGAGTAGACACAGCAGCTAAGCATCTTAACTATTGATACCAGATCTAATATTGGGGTTTTATTTAATTGTTTCAAGTTACAAGAAGCAGGGTCTCACTCTGCCTAGAACTCACACTACAGTGCAGGCTAGCTTTGAATTCATGATCCCCCTACATTAACTTCCCAATGATGTGATCACAGGCATGCATTTCCACTCAGCTAGACTGTCTGCCTTTGTGAAGCTTGCCTGTGGTGGAGAAAGTCTGTTGATCATTACTTCTTGAATCTCAGAGGGAAATGAGTTGTCTGCCTGGATATTTGGCATAAAAATGACTACCCTGGGTGTTGTCAAGTTAAGAAAAATACTTTTAGTGGTGTAGCTTTGGCTCAACTTGTGTATTTTAACACTTCTTTAATCTTACAAAATTACAATATGCTCCTCTTCTTTCATTAAGCACCCAAGCCAAGCTGTACTTAGTGCTGCCTTTGAAATTATCCCACACGCCAGTTCGCTTGCCTTTTTGTATTATTGCATGAAACTATAGATTTTCTTCAATGCTAAAAATGTTCTTGTCATTCATGCTTGGCAGATGTGAGCTGGAGACTCCCTGTAAGTGTTTAAAAACTATATTCACTCTATGAGCAATTTATTTGTTCATAAATGTCAACTGGGCTTTTAAGCCTGTAGGAAGCAATACCCATAAAACTTTAAATTTTTATAAACTTTTAACTTTAAATGTAGTCTGGAGGAATACAAATTAAGCTAGCACCATATAAAAATATACGTATTTTTCCCTTGGAGGTACTTCCCTTCAAACGCATTGTTCAGTAACTCAAGTCATACAACCAAGCTATGTTTTACTATTTAGTTGTGTGACAAGGGGTTTAATCAGCCTGAAAAATGTTGACACCTCAATATGTGTGTGTTAGAAAGAACATATTGTTTGATATTTGGAACTTGGGACTAAAAGCTCACACTTTTCATTTTATGGAAAATCCAATAACTATATACCAGTAAGAATAGGTGGTGCAGAAAATTTTAAATTAAATATGAAAAATGCAAATTGTCAGGCATTAGCTTATGCTATTACCCTTGGTTTAGTGAAGCTATGCCTAGAGAAAGACATCATATGTATTAGGTTGTTCTCTATAAAGTAGACATTTTTTTTCTGTATCATGTTTCTCTTTCAAAGGTTTATCTTTAATATAAGCCCTAGTTCATCAATGAAGCTATTGACAAAAAAATTCAGACTCTTAAAAATGCATACACAGTTACATATACATGATGGTTTCCGATCATGTCCGTGTGTGTGTGTGTGTGTGTGTGTGTGTGTTTGTGTGTGTGTGTGTTTTGTTTACCTTTTATTTGCCTGTTGTTTTTTAGAGAGGGAAATAAGGCATGGAGTTGAATGAGTGGGGAAGTAGGGAAGAGATAGGAGAGAGGAAAGAGGTATTAGACTCTACTGTATGAATTTTCAATAAAAAATTAAAGGATTTAATGTCAAAAAAGAGAGATAACATTAAATACTGAAGTCACCAAGAGGCAGATATCAAATTTCATTATGGCTTTTGATTTCGTGTAAAATGCTATATTCTTTTTTAAGAAAATGAATATGCTCATATTCTAATATTTATGAATTTCTGGAAAATTACATATAGGCATTTGATAGTATGCTTTAATATTTATTTGTTTGTTTGTTTGTTTGTTTATTTAAAAGAAGTAAAGTAAAATAAAACCAAGCCAAATAATTCAAACTTTAGGAGTTTGATAAATTCTATAATATATATATATATATATATATAATGTAAGGAAAGGAAAGACTTCTAATCTAGAAAAAAAACTTATTTATTATGACTATCTCTTTCATTGTCAAAGATTCTGTAGGGAGTAATTACAGATAAAATGGGAATTAAAGTATGGAGATAGCTGGAGGGATGGGTTGTCATTTTTAAAAGAGGTGTATAAAGAAACCAATCAAAACAGGAGACATGCATATTCTTCATTAAAGGTGGGGGCGAAATAAGTCAGAGAGTCTGTGAGTGTCACGGAGATTAAATGTAATGTTAAAAACCAAAAGATGGGTGAATTAGATGAACTCAGCTAAATCTGCTTGGGTGGAGAAGGAGGAGCGTGGACAAGTGTATAGAATGTCAATATTAGAGAGAATAAAATGTCCCAGAGCAGTCACATGACCGTGAATGCCACTGTTCTCTCCTCTGCAATAAAAACCAAACTGCTATTGGAAAACAAATATGACCGTAAATAATTCTCACAGTCAGGACAGATTGTTTCTTGCCACGTTAAAGTAGGTTTCTTAACCTACAAATGACAAAAGGAAAAAAAGAATTCCATATATTCTTTTATGTAGTGACTCTGTTCTTCCTGTTGTATGTATCTATCCCTTTCTCTGTGCTCAAGAAAAAGAAGGAACTCAGTATATATTACTTAGAGAATATTGATCTTACTAAACCCCAAGGACACACATGTGTTGATGAATTAAATAGATTAACTTTAGGTCACAGAGAAATTAACTGTTATTACACTTAGTCACATTCCAATGATTTGCAAAGGCTTGAGGAATAAAAATTTTACACCACACATCCATGATAGATTTTTTCTTCTTTAATTAAATTCATTTTATTTTATGTTTTTGAGTAAAATGTTTGCTTTGTATTTTGCACGGTGGCATGTTTGTTTGATTTAAATGCATGGTGTCTTGTAGCATATGGTAGTCTTGAACTTACCATGAAGCCCATACTGACTTTGAAATCCTGATCCTCTTTTCTTAGCCTCCCAAATGCTGCAGTCTGAAATGTGCACCATCGTGTCTCAATAGTGAATTGATTTTTAATGTAAAATAAAACACAGATGTATATATTAACTAGAGAACCTGTGGCACCTTGACATATGTACATGCTGAGTGGTGCCCAAGTCAGGCCATAGCTAAAAATATTCTCAAAGATTTATACTTTAGTTGTACAAAACTTCTTCTGGATTTTCTAAAATTAGCAGTGCATTATTGTTTTCTATAGTCCACCTTACCATCCAACAGTATAAGAATACTCTGATCCTACCTATCTGCAATTCAGTACCCACTGGCCAGCATTTCAGCCTCCCTCCATGAGTTAACATAAACGCAATAGAAAAAAACTACATTCCCAAAGATTCTGCTGAATCTCTTCAAAAAAATATTTATCATGCAAACAAAATGTTTTCCATATAGCTAAATTATTTGTATGAAGGTATTACTTAGTTTGTAGAGATAATGCAATACATAGTACACTTAAAATATTAAATATTTGTCTGAAAAAACAAATGAGAAAAAAATAATAAATTTGTCTCTGAGTTGTTTCAAAGTATTAATCAATGAGAAACGAATGACCTCTGTAGTATGTTTATTTAACCACAAAAAATTGACTCATATGGATTTGTTTTTCATTTCAATATATCAACTTAGAATTAAGCTCATTATTTTTAATCAAGTAAATTGGAAAATGTTGTTGAAATTAAATATAACATGTTTTTCTGCTACCAAAAAGCTTTCTCTCAATAAAAGCAAAAGTTGTTCTATATTTTAATTCTCCCTTCTGATTATTTTGGAGTATTACTATGCAAAGAGTAGCCTTTTAAAATTTTTAAAACTATCACCATGCATGATCTCATTTTAGCTGATATTTCTGAAGAACTCTTAAAAGTAAATAGATGAGCAGCCCTTTCATTTGACATTTCTTGAATTTAAATATTCATAAGGTGATTGATATTTAAACATCATCTAATGAAGAGCTCAATTTCAATGAGTGAATCAATGTATCTTATCCAAATGTATTAGGTGGGAATAATGAGAATAGTTTATCAAATAAAAATTTTGTTGGAAAAATGTGTCTTAAGTATATATATTTTTCTAGTGTAAAAAACCTGATTTTAAAAGATGAATCATCATTTTTTTCCACCAAAAATACGGTTCTACTCTAAATTTTATATTTGCTATAGAATATGTTTATGTCATAGTAATTCATCTGTTTTGTTGCAGAAATTAAAAAGATGTTTTGTTTTGGGGAGAAAAGTTCAATGTGTTTAATTTTTAAGAACCAAAAGAGATTTTACTGTAGGAAATAAAACAATTCAGTTGACTATGTACTTCTTGGATTTGCTCTTAATAAAAAGTATATACTGAAAACAACATATATTGGCCTTGAAACCAAACAAAAAACAAAAACAGAAAACACTATTACACTGAACCTGATAAAAGAGAAAGTGGGAAATAGCCTTGAATGCATTGGCACAATACCCTGAATAGAACACCAGTAGCACAGACACTAAGATCGACAATTTATAAATGGGACCTCTTGAAACTGAAAAGCTTCCGTAAGACAAAGAACACTGTCAATAGGAAAAAATGAAACCCTACAGAATGGGAAGAGATCTTCACCAACTCCACATCTGAAAGAGAGCTGATCTCCAAAATATATAAAGGACTCAAGAAATTAGACATCAAAAATAAATAATCCAATTAAAAAGTGGGGTACAGACCTAAACAGAGAATTCTCAATAGAAGACTGTCAAATGGCAAAGAAACACCTAAAGAAATGTTCAACATCCTTAGCTATCAGGGAAATGCATACCAAAACGACTCTGAGATTCCATCTTACACCTTGCCAGAGTAAGATCAAAAACACAAATGACAACTCATTCTGGAGACAATGTGGAGCAAGGGGAACACTCTTCCATTTCTGGTGGGAGTGCAAACTTATACAGCCACTTTGGAAATCAGTATGACAGTTTCTCAGAAAATTGGGAGTCAATCTACCACAAGACTCAGTTATACCACTCTTGGGCATATACCCAAATGATGCTCAATCGTATGAGCATAAGGACAATTGTTCAACTATGTACATATAGCAGCTTTATTAGTAATAGCCAGAACACAGAAACAATCTAGATGTCCATAAACCAAAGAATGGACAAAGAGAATGTGGTATATTTACACAATGGAATAATACTCAGCTGCTGTCAAAAGCAATAACATCATGAAATTTTCAGGCAAATGGATGGAACTGGAAAAAAATCATTCTAAGTGAGGTAACCCAGACCCAGAAAGATATAGTATGTACTCACTCATAAGTGGATATTAGTTGTAAAGTAAAGGGTAACCAGACTACAATCTACAATCCCAGAGAGAGGCTAGGTAATAAGGAGGGTCCAATCACATGGATCTCCCTGGGAAGGGGAAATAGAAGAGATCTGGGTGGACTGGGAGGAAGTGAGGATGAGAACTTGAGGGATCCAGCTAGGGGTGGGTGGAAGAGAGAGTACTGAAATAGATGACTGGAAAGAGGAGCATTCTGGGGCCAGGTAAGAACCAGATGCAAGGGAATCTCCTAAGAATCTACAAGGATGTCTACAACTGCAACCCTCTACAACTCCTAGCAATAGTGGATAGTAGCCTGAACTGGCCATCTCCTGTGATCAGATTGGTGACTACCCAATTGTCATCAGAGAGCCTTCATCCAGTAACTGGTGGAAATAGATGAAGAGATCCACAGCCAAACATTTGGCTGAGCTCAGGGAATCCTGCTGAAGAGAGGGAGGAAGGATTGTAGGAGCCAAGTACATCACAAGAAAACCCACAGAAACAATTGACCTGGCTCATAGGAACTCACAGAGTCTGAATCAACAACCAGTGAGAATGCTTTGACTGATCTAAGCCCTCTGCATATATGTGGCAGTTGTGTAGCTTGGTTTACCTGTGGGACTCCTAGAAATGGGAGCAGGGGCTGTCCCTAATGCTTTCACTGGCTCTTGGAACCTATTCTTCACACTGGATTTCCTTGCCCACCCTTAATACAAAGGGAGAAGCTTAGTCCTATCTTAACTTGATATGCGGTGCTTTGTTGATACCCTTTCTGAACAGAAACAGAGGAGTGGTTTGAGAAGAAAGGGGTAGGGAGGAGAAAAGAGGGAGAAGGAATGAGAGGAGAAGAGGGAGGAGAAACTGCAGTCGGGATATAAATAAATAAATTATTAAACAAAAAATTAAAACCTTAAAAATAAAAAATTAAAAAGTCATGTAATGGTAGAGTTAGCAGGTCAATATAACTCAAAAATGAGATTTTTTGTTTGTTTGTTTTTTTGAGACAGAGTTTCTCTGTGCAGTTTTTGGTGCCTGTCCTGGATCTCGATCTGTAGACCAGGCTGGCCTCAGACTCGCAGAGATCTGCCTGGCTCTGCCTCCCGAGTGCTGGGATTAAAGACAAAGACATGCACCACTGCCACCTGGCATAAAGTGAAATATTTTTAAGACTAGATGATAAACAGTCATAATTCAAAGTTATGTTGACCTTTAAGAACTTTAAAAATGTCCTTTTATAGTGATTTTTGAAGACTATGAAATCTCCATATATTCCTTTTGAGTGAAAATTAAATATCTGATACCAATTTATTTGTTTCATTGGAGAATGCACAACACATTCCATTGCCTATAGAATGGAAAAGAAAGAACATGTTATCATTAATGGGCAAAATGTGAATTTTCAAACACTAAGTGTACTGACATAATCCTTAGCTATAAAATGAAAAGGTGTCACCCTTTCTATATGAAGTGTGAAATTCTGAGAAATCAGATCACATAAAGAACATACTCTATATGTATTTGCTTATCATTCAGGACAGTGTGCAGCAAAGGAAAAGAAGGAAAGATAAAGAATTATTGATCAGAAAATGGCTTGTGTCTAACACATCAAAAATGGAAAGCATTCCAGGTAAGACACTAGCAAAAAGAATTACAAAAAGTACATCATAAGTAATGGAGGGGATGCTTGTAACTTTCTCTGCATAAATTTAATATTCTCACTCTAAAGTAAGTTTGAACATATCAAAAAGCAAAAACAAATAAGCCAAGAAAATACTTTGAAGCAAAACATATAGATAGATGGGCACTGCCTTATTTAGGGTTTCTATTACTGCAACAAAACACCATGACCAAAAATCAAATTGGGAAGGAAAGGGTTCCTTTGGCTCACATTTCCATACTGTTGTTCATCATTGAAGGAATTCAGGAGAGGAATTCAAAAAGGGCAGGATCCTGGAGGCAGGAGCTGATGCCGAAGCCACAGTGGGGTGCTGCTGGCTGACTTGCTCCCCAGCTTTGCTCAGCCTGCTTTCCTATAGAACCCAGGACCACCAGCCCAGGGATGACAACAACCACCATGGGCTTGGCCCTCCCACATCAACAACTAATTAAGAAAATGCTCTACAGCTGGAGAGAGAGAGAGAGAGAGAGAGAGGCATTTTCTTAATTGAAGTCCCCCCCTCTCAGGTGACTTTAGCTTATGTCAAGCTGACATAAAACTATCCAGCACAGGTAAAAAGTCAACTATAAGAAGTTTTCAAATGTACTGTTTTACCAGTAACAACTGAGAGACAAAATGTAATGGCTTTCCCTCCTCACCACATTTACTCTCTTTCGGATCTTATCATAATATTCAGGACCAGTGACAGTGAGTCAGTCTATAGTTCTGAGCAGAGGACTCGCAAAAGGAATCCTTTCCTGTGGTCATAGCTTCAGCTGACCACAGAGCTTGGGAATGTCAAATGATATGTGCATTTCAGGAAGAACGCATCTGTTCAGCACACACACACTGCTGCACGTCTACAAAATCTAAGGTTTATTTATGCCTTTACATTTTAGTTTCTTAAAACCCATATGTTGCTAATATGAGCCCTCATGTTCTTTGTGTTCCATTTTGTTGTTGTTGTTTCAAGTTAGAGAATTCTTTTCTCAAGGAACGAGGCACCAAACTAAGGCTTTCACATGTCTTAGCCAGACACTACCACTGAACTATATACTCATTCCTTTTCTTGGTGTTTTAAATCTAATATGTTGTAGTGTACTTTTTCTAATATATAAATAACCCACAATAATTCATACTTACAAAAAGAAAGTAGTAGTAGACTTCTGTAGTGTGACTGGCAGTTCTTTATTTATTTTCTTGTTCAAGTCTTGCACAAAATTGTGAGAGGGTTTAAAAATCCACTTTTCTGAAAGGTATAATAAGATAAAGAGAGTTGAAATATTTGGGCATGGGTTTGTTAACAAATGTCTGCAATGAAACTTAATTCTAAAACTGAATGATTTCAAAATGCTGTACCCCCTTACGATGTGGATAAAACTCCAATTTTCCCTATAAAATTTCAGTCGGAAACAACTAACATTGATGGAGAATAGTTGAACACAACTAGATAACAGTGTATATTGTACAACTTCTTATTGGAATATTTCTTTTACGTTGGTACATATTTATAAAGTGTATTCTTTTAAATTTTCATTAAACTTTTCATTCTCTGAGAATTTCCTACATATGTAATTTGCTCCTTCAATCTTTCCACATTCCCCCAACACATCCCTCTCTCAGCTCATGTCATGTTCTTTCTGTGTGTGTTTTAACCCACTAAGTCCACTTAGTTCTGCCCATATGGCCATATCTTCAATAAAAATGGTTCTCTCTCTCTCTCTCTCTCTCTCTCTCTCTCTCTCTCTCTCTCTCTCCCAGTAATTATTCACTGCTAATAGGTCCTCAGTGTGAGATACAGCCTGGAGAACATCTACCCCATCTACACCGGATTTGGGCTGGCTTGATCTTGTATGGGTCTTATACAGGTAACCACTGCTGCGATAAGTTCAAGATTACAATAGCCATGTCATTTTCAAAAAAAAAAAATCATTTCACAGTTCTCCTCAACATCCTCTAGATCATACATTCTTTCAAATTCCATTCCCAAGATAACCCCTGAGCCTTGATGAGGTTAATATAGATTAGTTTCTTCCCAGCACTTTTACCGGTGTTGAATCTCTGCAATTGACTGTCACCCCTTACAAAAAGAAACTTCTCTGACAAAAATTGGGAGCAGATTGGGCAGCCAAACCTCATGGTTTCCAGTGTTATGGCTTTTTACACAAATTTTGCCTAGAGAAAATATTTTCTTACCAATTTGGGGACCTGTGGAAATTCAGTGTTTTGTATGTGAACTCCATTTAATGCATTTGTAACACGAACAAAATAAGGCTTATAACACTCAAATGTTGCAGAAATATGCTTTATATAGTAAACGTACTGTTGTTGTAACTGGTGTCAGTTTTTATTCACACTTGGATCCACTTGAATAAGCTTCACCTAAGAAAGTACAAAAGCAAGGAAAACAATATTTAAGAGAATATACAAGAAGTTACTAGCAGTTATAGAAAAAATTTAATTCTGTGCAGTAGATATTTTGTCAGCCTGTTTTTAGTCTGAATCTTGGCTTATTTAGTAATTGTGCATTCTTTTTAATGGTGTGGCCATTGAATAGTTTTCTATTTCAAATGCCACTGCTTTATTGCTTTGAGATATATATCTGGAAAATGTTTGAATTTCATCCCCCAGTTAGGAATAAAACCTGTTTAAATGTATTTATTTATTGTATTGTCTCTCTGTTAAGGTTTCCGTTTGGTCTAATATTTATTTTGTTTATCATAAATGGTATATATAGTTTAGTTTGTTTGCAGTTTTTCCTACATTAAATAATCCATTTCCTCTACATTATAATTTCTATACAGTGTGTGTGTGTGTGTGTGTGTGTGTATGTGTGTGTGTAGGAGTCAGAAGACAAATGTCAAGATACTGAGGACTCTTTTTCCTGCAGGCTTGAATAACATGGTCACCCACAATTTCTGGAGTCTTCTTGAATGTCTTCTTTGATGGCCTCGTTATTGTCACAGTCCACTGTAAGGAGCTGACTCTTGATTCCCTCTTACTCACTTACCTGTTTATCTCTTCCCTTTCATTTTTTTTTCTTGTTGGGTTCTTCTGCATTCAGGGTTAAGATGAATTTTGGTGGATCCATAGATAATCTAAAAAAATAAAAGGTAAAACTTTCATAAAAAATATATTCACCTGATTAGTAACTTTTCTCATTTTTACTATTTACTTGAGATTTTTGTGCAAAGTATTTGATAATACTCCCTCCCCTCCTCCAACTTCCCCCAGACTAACACCTACCCAACTTTGTCCCCTCTTTGTCCTTATATTCTTGGGTGTTATGTCAAGGAGTACGATTGACTTATCACCTGCCACATCCTTGAAGGAAACTGCCTGTTCCACTAGCAGCAGCTAACAACTGACAATAACCCCTTAGCTAGGGGTGAGACTTTACCACTAACTCCCTTCCCATTGCTTGATGAGCTTGTGCAGGTTTTAGTCAAGGGTGCTCTCACCGTGCCTGTGAATTCATATGTGTACCTACTCCACTGTGTCCAACATTACTGTTTCCCTGTACTTGTTTACCACCCCTGGCTGCTAGACTCTTCCTGTCCCCTCTTCAAGAACAATCTCTGAGCTTTGGGAGGAAGAGGTCCACTATATATATCCTGTTTAGAACTGAGCATTCTGTAGCCTCTTATCTCTACATCTTGACAAGTTGTGGGTCTCTGTGTTGCTTCTACTGTAAAGGGACGTTTCTGTGATTAGGCTTGAAAGACATGCTGATCTAGAGGAATAACAATAAGCTATTAGAAGAAGATTTAATACTGTGTTTGCTTGGCAAAATTATAGTGGTAGGTTCTTCCCTTGAGCCTGTGACCTGTCTAGCCTAAGCTTCTTGGCTCAATAGCAGTGATAGGTATGAGTTGCAATTTGTGAAATGCGACTTTCATCTATTAAGAAAGTGGTTATTTATGCCCATGATGTTCTTGCCACTGTTGCACCAGTGGGCATGTCTTACCAGACCAGATTTATTGTAGCTCTCAGGGTTCCAAGTTAGATGAGAGCCAAGTTTGGTGATATTTTATTTGTACTGAAATGTGATTTTATTTGTATGTTAATAAATAAAGTTGCCTGGGGGTCAGAGCTAATAGCAAGCCGTAGCAGAAGCCAGGTGGTGGTGGTGCATATCTTTAATCCAGATCACTTGACAGACAGATCTCTGTGTGTTCAAGCATACAGCCAGCATGGAGATACACGCCTTTAATCTCAACACCAACCATAGATGACCTGGAGGTCTGTATAGACAGGCAGTAACGAGGAGGTCATGTGGTTGTGCTTACAACCAATGAGAAGGCAGAACAGAAAGTCAATAAAAGGACAGACACACAGGAAGTAGGTCTCTTGCTGAGAGGAAGGACAGCAGCAGCAGTAGGGTAAGAAAGGGTTTTTAGCTCTTAGCTATTGCTCTGAACTCTTGGGCTTTTAACTCTGCAATTGGCTCTGTGTTTCTTATTTAATAAGATGGTTATATCTACAGCCAAGATTATTTTTCTCCTCTGATAGTATACATAACTTCCAGGACTGTCAAAGTTAACCAGGAGGGAGGAAGCTTCCGGGTGAGTATCAGCTTGATTTCTCCATATTCCATGACCTGCACAATCCATTCAAAGCAACACTTAGATACAAACCTGATTAAATAGCAAGATAACTCAGAAGTACATCTCTTGGATTTTCTACTCTAGGCTTTCATTTAAAATTTTGTTCTTTCTCACTAGCATTTCCAACTGGAAAATACAGCCTTTTAAATTATTTGCTCTGCATTAGATATGTTAATTTTTCTAGTCAAAGAGCTAAAGAAAATTTATTTCATCTCTGTTTATGCTGCTTAGCAAGTCCTTCCCAATCACATCTTAACAGTGTTTTGTAAACATATATTTTCATTTCCCATAGGTTTCTAAGACCAGGGGGGGAAAAAACAACTTTTTTCACTTATTTTGCTTAGCTAGTAAGACCATTACATTAAATTTCCTCTTAATTGAGCAAACTGTCTGGTAGCATTTTAAATAGGCAACAATATTTACCTCTGTTCACACTGCTCTCACGTAACTATTTTTACATATTAATTTGTAATGGTCTGTGTTTGCATTTCACACAACTGCAGTTGTAATATGTATGATAACACTTTCTGTTTTTAATGTTTGAATGTATAATACAATTGTTTCTCTTGCCCGTGAACTTCCTATTGCCTAAAGAAGGTAGAGAGGAGAGGAATTCACCACTCCAAAACATAGTTTAAAGACTCTCTTGACCCAGACACCTACCAAGCATCTTCTGCTCATTTGACCCCGATGTGTTACTGTGATGCTGCAGCCCCCAATTAACTGTTCATTCCCCCTTCATGTGTGTGTTGCTCCTCAGACCTCATTGTCTTTTGATGCCTAGCTTCTATTTATCTTTCTGCAATTAGATGATGTGTCACTTCCATTCAGAAAACATTCCTGCACTGCTTTATAATTTAGGAATAAAATCCTTCCTATGTTTTGATCACAGAATGTTTCATATTTTATTTTAATCATCTAAATATCCCCCACAGCTTTCATCTCACCATTGACATGGTTATGTGCAAACCCTGAAGACTCCTGGTTGTTTTTTTTTTTCATGAAATGAGTTAGGGTTGCTTTCAATTAATAAACAAATAACTCTAAATCTCAGTGACTTAACATGGGTTTCTTTCAAATATATGTGTATATATATATATATTGGGAGACTGCTACAGCTTGCTTCTATGTTCTTTGCATTGACAAAGATAACTTTGTATCTAATGATGTCAGCTACTTCAAGAGAGAGAAAAGGAGTCCATGGTGAAGTCCACAATGGCTCACAAAGCATCTCTTTGAAATGGCACATACCATTCTGCTCACCATTCCCCATGAAAGAATACATAGCCCTCAGATGGGGAGAAGTCAAATCCTACAATGCCAAGTGGGAGAGCCACACACAACTGCTGAACAGGACTGGGAGTTAGCATCTACAACTGGTCTCTAAACATGTCATGAACTTCCTGTTGGTTTGTGGTCTTTCAAATTTGAAGGCATAATTCCCACCAGGATGGAATGCCTTCGGGAGGTAAGGATATTACAAAGGTTGACCCCTAATGTTAGACTGGTGCTCTGCAGGAGCAGATGGGATCGAGCCTGCTGCTTTTCTCCTCTTCCTGCTTTTTCCTTACGGATATACAATGAGATGGTGGCCATCTGAAAACCAGGAAATCATCAGCACTGTTCCTCTCTTCACTGTGACATTGTGTGTTTCACCCTCCAGAATTGTAGAGATAAATGTTTGTAGCCATGGCTACACAGTTTGGGTAATTTGTTATAACAAATCAACAGACTAATCTATTAATATAATGACTTACCAGGACTAATATAACAAAGTAGTACAAAGTACTTGAACTATAGGAGGATAAAATATCCAATGTCAGAGTGTCACCAGGATTGATTTCTTCAGAAAACCGTGAGGGGAAAGTTTCTGCTGGACCACTCTCCTTGCCTTGCAGGAACCTTCTGTTCCCTGTCTGTTCACATGATCTTTACTGCATGTGTGTCTGTTAGCACATTTTACAGTATTATAATTTGATGAAGTCAGACTTAAACGAAAATTGGAATAGTTATGAGAAATGTTGTTTAGAAGAGTAGTAGAGTTGATTTAAAGCCCCATTTAATGTGTTCTAAATATGAAGAATACTCAGGGCATTCAAAGTTTGACCAAAGTTGTTGAATTAATGTCAGATGGTGTTATTAATTAGCAAACTGCCTTTTCAGAAAGCATGCCAGTAATACACGCATACATTTTATTTTTAAATTAATGTATTATGAATTAGCCCAATGTGAGAGAATTTATATTAAGAAAATACCAAGTAGAAAAAATAATTCTAAAAATGTGTTAATTATGTTTTCTCTATAATAGTAAACATCTGTATATGATTTTCTCTTCCTAAAAGTAAAATATATCTTATACTCTTTAAAGCACCAATGTAAAGTTTGCCTAAAGACAAGAAGAACAGCCATGATTCAAAACTTGATGAACAATATTGCTTAGTGCCAGTAGCATGCATTACTTTACATATATGTGGGTTGAGTTGTATTCCCCTCTTCCCAAACCCATATGTTGAAGTCCCAAGACACTGCAACTCAGACTTTAACATAATTTAGAAACAGGACATTTTAAAGTTAAGATGGATTCCAGTAGTCCCTAATCCAATAAGGCTGACATCCTCTTCCTAATTTCCATTTACAAAAATGTCTTGTTTTCCATATTGTGAATCTAGCCACTAAAAATCCATTGTCCATGTCTCTCACTGCTTAAATCAAGTTTTCTTTTAAACACTTGGATGCAGTTATTGTAACTACTGTTATCTTTTCAGACTAGTTGCATTGTCTTTTTTGTCCTTGTGCTTGATTTCATTTAAAGACTGCTGTTCATCAAGGGACTCTTTTCCCTGCATATTGGCATTTCTAGTAATGATCCTGTTGGTTTCTGGATATTTTTTATAATGAGCAATTTACTATCTAAATTCTTGGTATTTTCCTCTATAGAATGTATATTTGGCTTCATCATTACAGACATTTAAGCGTTTTCCAATCTGTTTAATACTTTCAAGTCCTCTTTATAATATTCATTGTGGAAAATGATAACTTCTCTTGTTACTAATGTATAATTAATGTGGGGTCTCCATTGAATACTCAAGACTAATACTAAGAATTCTATAGAACCAACTTTATACCTATCCACAACACAAATATATAATATAGTTCTCAATAAATAATAGAAAGACTAATATTCATATATATGTCTTCCTACTTTTCAAAGCTTTACAGTTCAATTGCTGTAGCATTAAGTTCTCTATAATCTGGTCTTCATCTCCTTCACTGACAGTAAGTGCCTTCATTAGCTTTGCACCCATTTTTCACTTTACAAAACTATAATTGTCTATTAAATAATGGCTCTCATTCACCCTTTTCTCAAGTTCTTGGCAACATCATCTGATGTTTTATACCCAAAGGATTTTATTACTGAATCTTGTCTAAGTGTAATCATGCAGTATTTGTCCTTCTGTGTCTACTATATTTGGCTTAGCATAATGTGTCTAAGTTTTGTAAAGCTGTCAGAATTTTATTACTATTAAATGTAAATATAAAGTAAGCATTATTCTTATGCCAATACTGGATAGGAACAAAACAAAAAGAGAAAACTATCAATTAATTTCACTGATGAACATAGATGCTAAAATCCTGAAATCCAAATTCAAGAGTGGGTTTAGAAGATCATACACCATGAACAAGTTGGTTTCATTCCAATTGGCAAGTTGCTTCAACGTGGCAAGTCAATAAGTATATTCCATTACATAAATCAAATAATCATCTCAATAGGTACAGAAAATGCCTTCAATAAAGTTCAGAAATCTTATGAATATGAAGCATGAAGAAACTATGAATGGAGGGAACCATTTAATGTGGTGGTTTGAATGAAAATGGCCCCCATAGGCACATAGGGAGCAGCACTATTAGGAGGTGTGGTCTTGTTGGAGTAGGTGTGACCTTGTTGAAGGAAGGGTGAGCTTTGAGATTTCAGAAGTTCAACCCAGACTGACTGGCTCACTCTTCCTTCCTGATGCCTGGGGAACCAGATGTAGAACTCTCAGCCCATCTCCAGCACCATGTCTACCTGCATGCTTTCATGCTTCCCACTATGACACTAATGGGCTAGACCTCTGAACTATAAGCCAGCCCCCAATTAAGTGTGTTCCTTTGTAAGACTCATAGTGTCTCTTCACAATAATGGAATTCTAACTAAGACGTGTGACATGCTTACAACCAACATTATACTAAACGATGAGAAACTGAAAGCACTTTTTCTGAAGTCTGGAATGAGACAAATGTGTCCACTTCCCCAACTCTAATTAAATACAGTTTTTCGTGGCTTAGCAAGAGCACTGAGACAAGAGAAATAAAAGGGATTCAAATAGGAAAGGAAGAAGCATATGTGCATACATGCAGAGGGCCTGGGTCTGTTCCATGAAAGCTCCCTGGTTGTCGGTTTGGTCTCGGTTGTTAGTTCAGTTTCTGTAATTGAACCCAGGTTAGTTGGTTCTGATGGTGTCCTTGACTCCTCTAGATCCTACAATCCTTCCTTCCCCTCTTCCACAGGATTCCCCAAGCTCTGCCTAGTGTTTGGCTGTGGGTCTCTGCATCTGTTTCCATCAGTTGCCAGGTGAAGCCTCTCTGATGACAACTGGGCTGGGCACTAATCTGTGAGTATAGCAGAATATCACTTGGCATCATTACATTGTCTTTTTTTGTTTGTCTTATGACAGTTACATTTGGTTGTATCCTAGGTCTCTGGGTTATCCAGCCTCTGGGTCCTGGTGCTCCAGGCAGTGTCAGGGGAGGGCTCTCTCTTGTGGCATGAGTCTCAGACTGGACCAGTCATTGGTTGGCCACTTCCACAATTTCTGTACCACCTTTACCCCAGCACAACTTGTAAGCAGGACTAATTGTAGGTCGAGGTTATATGACTGGGTTGGTGTCCCTATCCCTCCACTGGCAGTCTTGCCTGGTTATAGGAGATGACCAGGTCAAGCTAGTATCCCCTATTGCTAGAAGGCTTAGCTTAGGGTCCCTTCTGCACAAAGGAATTAAATCTATGTGACCATAAAGAATAATGATTATTCATTTCCTTGTAGATGGACAATAAAAGCATAGATGATCATCAGTGGATGAGGGGATAGTGAAATGTGGTGTGGTAAAATACATATTGCAATATTATTCAGCTGTAAAGAAAATGAAATCATGAATTTTTGAGGAAAAAATTCATGGACTTAAAATGTATAATAGCAATCAAGTTCACCCGAACTCATAAAGAAAGAAAAAAAATGTTCTCCCTTATATGTGGATCCTAGCCTACAATATACACGTGTTCATATGTTAACAGTTTTAAGTGTGGATAGGTACAGTATAATATTAAGAAAGGAAACCAAGAAAGGATAAAATTCAGTGATAAGGAAGAACAAAATGCAAGCATAAGGACACATGACTATGGAAGAAGATATAAAGCTAATTTATTTTCTAATTTCAACCCTGTCATAACTTAGGGTGATTTTTTTCTTTTGTTTTGCTAGTAGATAAGTGTATATAAATGTGATAGTGGAAGTGTAAAACTCTAAGTGAAGCTAGTCTAAATGTAAAGAAACTCACTGAAATATGTAGAATTTGAGAACGGGTATTTATTTGAATGACTACTTTAATCTACCTGCGTGATGTTTCTATGTGTGGTTCATTACAATGAAGTGGTTAAAAAAAGAATCATATGGCATTTGCTGGAAAGCACATAAAACCAGAAGTCACTAAGCTAAGCAAAATAAGGCAAATTCAGAAAGGCAGAACTGTGTGTTTTCTTTACATATGGAGCATAGTTTATATATGTGTGTGGTTATGCAATGTAGATAGTTGTGTAGAAAGGAGATTGTGAGAAGGGAAGAATACACCTTAAGGATCATGGGAACTATAGACAGTAATGAAATATACATGATATGAATAGAAAATTAGCTAGGGGAAGAAAAAGATCCAGTTGAAGTAGCAGGAGCCTAGTTGGGGAGACTGAATGAAAACTAAGTATAACAGCATCTACATATGCAGACTCTGATGAAACCCATTCCTTTGTATGCTAACCAAAACACAACTGAAAGAAATAATAAATAAAGACAAATGATAGCCGTGATATGTGTGTGTGTGTGTGTGTGTGCCTTGTTTTCATCGTATTCACCTTCCCCCATAGTCTTCTGAAGAAAGCAACAATAACTTTTTGTCTCTGAAATGAAAACACATGTACATTGTATTATCTACTGTTTCTTTCAGTGTGATAGGACTGAAACTGAATCATCAAGAGTCCAGTGAGACAAACTATGCATCCAAATGTAGACATACATACAATATATGTTTAATTTCTTTATCCCTTTGTTTCAGTATGAACCTCAAAGCACCAAAATTTGCAAGCAAAATATCAATCAAAAACAAATTTTGCAACCTAACTCTGTTTCACCTAAGATGTTTATATTTAACCTTCACCTGGAAATGCTAATCCTCCATTGGCTTCCACATCGGATTCTATTCAACATTACAACTTGATTCTAACATCACCTTTTAAAGATATCTTCATTCATCTACTGATATGTAACAACATGCCCCTATTCCTCAACATTTATCCCCAATCAAGCCAAATTGGAAAAATCTAGTTTTATTATGTTATATTTATCTATTGTTTATAGGGGCAAGGTATGGGGATGTCTTTATATTTGCAATGGTATGTGTGTGGAGGTCAGAGGGTAACTTTTGGGAGTCAGTTCTCGACTTCACCAGGTGGGTCCCCAGGATTGACTGCAGGTTGTCAATCTTTCCCCCACTGAGCCATATCACCTGTCCTGGTTTTAGTTTGTAGCATTAATTGAAGATTGTTTGAAGTTGCCAGTATGCTTCCTTGGGCATTATCTCTTCTCAAGCCTGGATGAATGCGTATTCATGAAGAACCTTTGTCTCATTCTTGTGTATCTCTGGTACCTGGAATGGTAAGATATGTCTCCCTTTTACTGTGAAAGAACACAAATAACAACATTTTTAAATCAAAAACATTTTTAATTATAACTCTATAAAAACTCCAACACAAGGAATACATTCATTCATGTCCCCATTCTGTTAAGAACATTGAATACAAATGTCCTATTTTGATGACAATTTGGGTAATTGATTAATAATGGCAATGATTCAAAAGCAAAAACTGGCTAAAGGGCTGTCTTTTTAAATTGCAGTATTCATTATGAAATAAAGTGTTTGTAAATGCATTTAATTCCATACTTGTTCTTCTGGTCCTTGGACAAATTTAATGGAACCAATAACATATTTCCTTGGTTTTAATTATGCACAGTAAGTATTTTTGATGTTGCCAATTTTCCTAAAGAATAGCAAATGCTGCCTTTTGCTCAATAGCTTTGATTGTGTGCATTACATGCTAAACATGTTCTTTTTTCTGTAGCAGCTATTAAGCTTGTCGACACCCACAATGTCCCAGCATGGCCAAACATCCCCCAGGATATCTTTTCTAAAAAGACAACTTTTGACTGTTCACTCTCTGAAAAGCAATATATAACTTGTTGGAAATATTAAAAGGAAAGTATTTAGATCTAGGGGAAGAGTAAAAGATTGTGTAAAATGGGTGGAATTATCTTCAATGCTGACTTTTTTTTAAAATTCTGATGTCTTTTTTTCATTTCTATGCCCTTTCTTCTACTTCACCGTGGATTGCAATATACTTGCATGTTTGTGGAACTATGTGTCTACGTGCATCCAATTATGTCTGCACATGAGAGTGGATCATGGTGGCATGTGCATCCTTCTTTTAGAATACCTTGATCTGCAGAAGGCATGGTGCTGTTGGTGTTTGCTGAATTAAATCCTCCGATGCACTGTTAAGTATCTCAGTTTAAATTCCTCACCTCAGAAAAGCAAAAAGCCGTTCCCTTCTCTTACAATTTCTCTCTAGTATACCCATTCGCAGACAAGCTGATGAATGTGCACATAAAGTTAAACCGTTACACACTTTAAAATACTTTTTATAGTGCTTTCTGAATGTTCATCTATTCCCTTGGCTTTCTGAACAATGAGAGAATTGCATGAGCTACAGTAAAACCCGTGTGAAGTAGGAATATTTTAAGTTAACTGACATGGTGACCTTTTTGCCCCAAGTAATATTAAGCATCACTGAGAGCTGTAGACAAACTTTCATTTAATTTCTCTCTCTAATTGAAACTCAGAAACAGCCTTCCAAGAAGCCTATCAATAAATGTTGTGGTCACTTGTGTGGAAAAATTGACAATGGCTTTGTTCCATGAGATACAGGTGCCAGGAAGAGAGAAAGAGAAGAATTTCAGCCTAAGATTCAAAATTCACATTGGGTCAGAGGGGAAGGAGGGGAAGGAGCTGCAAAACAATAACTAGATAATATTATATAGTTATTTAGAATGGGAATATCACCAGCATAGTGTTCAAAACAAAGGAAGACTGTGGTTGGATAGATTAGGAATAAACTACATCTTTAAAAACTAACTGATTACACATAAATATGTAGGTAGGTAGATGAAAGAAAGAAAGAAAAAAGGAAGGGAAGAAGGAAGGAAGAAAAGAAAGGAAAAGAAGGAAACAAAGAAAAGAAAGAAAGATGATAGTGATGTAGGGATGATAGATGATCAGAATTAGAACTAAACTCTGAAAGATCTAAAAAAGGTTAAGAGAATTTAAGCTGTGGTAAGGAAGTGTGCCATTTTAACACATTTACAGTACTAGTTACTAATACAGGCTGAGATATGGGAAGACCTTTCACTAACTGAATGCTAACAGTTCACATACTATATCATGTGTCTTCAAACCTTAATGATAGTGTTGCAAGAAAGTGAAGCCTTTCCTACTTTACAGATCACAAAAGAAAAAGTTGGAGGATTTTTAAAACAGCCAAACATGCTGTTAAATGCCTGTAATCCCAGCATTTGGTAGGCTGAGGCAGGAAGATCCTAAATTGAATACCTTCATAGGTTAGATACATAGTAAGTTGGAGACCCTGGACTTGCATAGCAAGGCTATTTTTGTTTTTTCTTTTTGTTTTTGTTTTTTAATGCACAGCTACATCTAGCAAATATGAGAATGACAGTCAGTATTTGAACTCAGATGTCTCGCTGAAATGGAGTCAGATGGTGACTCTGGTGACCAGTCCAGTGAATATCCTAACAGTCATCATAGAGCCTTTGTCCAGTGACTGATGGAGGCAGATGCAGAGATTCATGGCCAGGCGCCAGGCTAAGCTCCGGGAATCCAATCAATGAGAGAGAAGAGGGATTCTGCAGGTGGGGGACGTTGAGATCATGATGGGAAAACTGCAGAGATTACCGGTCACACTAGTGGAAGCCCATGAATTGTAGACTAGTGGCTGTGCAGCCCCCATGGGACTGGACTAGGCCCTCTGGCTATGGAAGATGCTTGTTTGGCTCAAACTGTTTGGGGGGCACCCAGGCAGGGGGATTAAGATTATGGGCAGGCTTTTGGGAATCTGGTGCCTGTGGTATGACGCCTTGCTCAGCCTTGGTGCAGTGGGGAGGGGCTTGGTCCTTCCTAGGCTCAGTGTGTTGGGCTCTGCTGACTCCCCACGGAGACCTTGATTTGGAGGATGTGGGGATGTGGGGTGGATTGGGAGGGAGGGCTGGGGGGTGAGAGGAGAGAGGTGGGGGGATCTGTGGGTGGTATGTAGAGTGAGGAGAAAATTTCTTAGTAAAGAAAAATGAAAGAAAAAAAAACAAAAAAATGCACAATTACATCTAGCAAATATGGGAATGACAGTCAGTACTTGAACTCAGATCTCTCGCTGAAATGGAGTCAGATCTCATATCTATCTTATAAAGCCCACTCACTGCACCTGACCTGTCAAATAGGGTAATCACTAACTACATACAATTATATAGCTCACTAGTACACTAATCATTATAAACGCTCAGTTAGCTCATGAGTAACTTGTGACTCCTACATAGTAGAGTAGAGATAAAGAAAGTCCTACAAGGAGTTGTAGTCTGTCTAGGGACTGGAAATCTGTGAACTCGTTCATCGGTGGGAGTTTGCTATAGAAGCTGAAGTAGATTAAGATAGCAGTAGCCGGGCGGCGGCGGCGCACGCCTTTAATCCCAGCACTCGGGAGGCAGAGGCAGGCGGATCTCTGTGAGTTCGAGGCCAACCTGGGCTACCAAGTGAGTTCCAGGAAAGGCGCAAAGCTACACAGAGAAACCCTGTCTCGAAAAAAAAAAAAAAAAAAAAAAGAGAGCAGTGTCCTTAGTGTCATCTCCTCCGTCTAACACCTCAGAATAACTCTAAATGTTGTAAATTGTTCCCTCGAGCAACAAGATTATAGTAACTAAATTGGTAGGTCACACTTTGTATTCCCTTGTCTATCTAATTTACTACCCTTTCAGGATAGAATTCCACTGAGGAATTCTGAGAGTGTTTCAGCATCACAATACACAAAGGACCAAGTAATCTGAAGAATATTTTCATCAACTCTGGCCAATTATGAGCTGGTGATCCTTAAACATAGTAAGTGGTTCAGTAAATCCTCAGCCTTCCAACTTGCACTAAAGCAGCCAGACAGTCTGAGACCAAAGCTGTGCGACAGTTGGGTGATACCACTATAGTAAAAGGAGTTCTAGGGACTGGTGGCTAGGCACAGAGTGACTCGTTGTACAGTAGATCTCATTACTATATTTATTTCTAAATGTCTGTGCATCTACCCTGTGCATGAGTAAATTAGCATAGTGACTAACAGCCTCTGTGGTCAGGTAGTCCATGGTGTTCATCTTTATTCCAAAACATTTTCCTTAGTACCAAGTGTATTTTGAGCACTTTCTCTGCGACTACTATTATGAGGAAAATTGTCAAACTGAAAATAATCAGCATAAATATTATCTCTTCATTCTTCCTGTTCATCTTCTAACTGCTTGGGCCAGCTAAGTTCTCCCTAAATTGAAGATGCTTTATATGGGTTACTTCCATGAACTCATGCCAGTCTCTAAAGTAGACATTGCTAGTGTGCCTATTTTACAAATAAGTAAAATTAAGCCTCGGAGTAACTTTCCAAAGGTCACAAATGAAAGTTTAAAAACATTCATCTAAATAAATCATACGTTTTCAATGACCACAATTTTGCTTTCAGGTAGAAGAAGAGATAGAGAGATAGATGGATAATGTATCGAGATGTTTCTTCTGAATGAACAGAGGATATGAAGTCTTAAGAGAAAACATCATAGGCAAGAGATACAGGACCCACAGAGAGCATACAAGTTCTTCAATGAGTTTCTGCCTTAGAGAGAGCAATATATAGGACCATATGGAATAATTATTTTCAAAGTTACAAAAATGTAAATAACAGTATCAAGGGGCTAAACAGAGATTGATTTCTACATAAAGTTGCTTTATCAATATTTTAAAGCATGTTCCAAGAGGCAATCTTAGAGGGGGCTTCTTGGAAGTGACAGAATCCTCAAGAAACAAAGGCACAATTGTTCTGTATTTAAGACGTAAGGTACAAAGAGTTTGAAAATGACCAAATGGTCAACAGACCATCAAATGAGAATATGGAAGGCAAGATGGAAGACAAAGAGCCAGAGAGGGAGAAATGGTTGTATACAGCTTGAAAGAATTTATAGGAAAAAGGGGAACGATATAAATGATTCACTCTCCAATTCTTGATGGTCTTCCATCACACCTCTAATGAAAAAGTCCAAACCCGAAGTGAGACTTTAATGCACATCTGCTGTCCTCTAAGGTAGCTCAAGTACACACCAATCACCAGCAGTGGCTACAGAATACATGGTTGCCAAAATTAATGCTGAGTAACAACCTTTTGTGGAATATTTAAATAATATTTAAATAACATTTAAATGCCTTCCAAAATGTAAACTGTCTGCTAAGAAACAACAAGGCAAGTCTTTAAGGATTTCTCAAAAATAATCAGGCTTCAAATGTCGGCTTGAGCCACAATATTTTGACAAAATGTCAAAAGGAGTCAAATTATACATAAGCATCCCGTGCCCCTTCACCCCCAGCCCTGCAGGCATCCACTTAGCCGCCTCTGCTTTCCTCACTGGCATTTTGCCAGAGTTTTTCATCCTGGTTTTGTGACACTCAGGAGGCTCCAAGTACCTGAAGGACTATCAGATTCCCATAATGAGATTAATTTTAGTTCACTTCAATTTAAAAAGCAAATATATGTTGGGCTGTATTTGGGGGAGAGAAAATGACACTATGAAATTAAAGGTCTTTGCCTCTTGGTGGGCTGACGGGGCTGACCTTGAACAGAAATGGACACTAGTCTCCCTAGGGCACTCTTTCTTACTTCTTCCCAGTCAGCATCCATTTTTCAGGAGTCTGATGCTCCCAGCTGTAGTGACGGGGTCAGCCTGAACTTGTGGAGAACCAGCCCAAGGTACCACATATTTACATGGGCTCTCTGTCAAGTTCTTATCTCAACGGAAAGCACAAACATTTGCAAGGCAGAGACAGGTGGATCTTTGTGAGTTTGAGGAAGACCAAGTTTATGGAGGAGTTCCAGGACAGGCTTCAGAGCTACACAGAAAAATCCTGTCTGGAAAAACCAAATCCAAAACTAAACCAAAGCCAAAAAAAGAGAGAAAGAAAGAAACAACTACAACAAAATTAAAACCCCCACAAATTCTGAAGCAATAAAATATAAGCAGAAAAAAACAGTGCAATTAAAAAAATGTCCAAAAAAATTATGAGGCAAAAAAAAATTCTCCAAAATACCATTGATCTTGTTTTGTGCTGACCAGCTACCATGGGGTATGGGGATTGCCCTTAGGTGTGATTCATATATCCATTGAAACTCCACTGAAAAAACAAATTTTTCTTTTGCAAGCAGTTGTCAGTTGGAAATAGTTTCTTGTTTAAGGAAGGGAACTCAAAAAGCGTTAGACCTACGGGAAAACCAAATACTATTTTTCTGCTAAAAGTACACAGCAATAATATGACTTCTAAAGATACTGTGCTATACTCTTAGAGCAGTGTTTTATGTTATATCCATAGATCAGTCACCATCAGAGAAGCTTCCTACTACAGCAGATGGGATTTAATATGGAGACTCACAGCTGGACAATGTGCAGAAAGTAAGAGACATTGAGACACTCAGTCCTAAATAGGATGTCTCCATCAAAACTCTCCCCTCAAGTCTCAAGGAGCTATGTCAAAGTGAAGGCAGAAAGAGTGTAAGTAAGAGCCAGAGAAGATGGAAAACACCAAGGAAATAGTGTTTCCCAGACACAACAGGACTAACACACCCAATGTTTTTTAATGTCTCCATCCATCTTCTTTTCTAAAAGGCAAAGGCTTATACAATGTGTCTATATTTTTATCACTGTTTACATCATAAAAACACTTTTAAAAATGAAGCAATCTGAGAGATGAGCTTGGGGCAGCATTCTCTCTTCAACTGTAGATGCAGGTCCTCAACTATGGATGAAAAACGTCTCACATGCGTCTTTTATACTAGCTTATTTTATTATATTCTCTATTCTTTAACAGTTTTATCTACATTACCCCACTGCTAAAGCTCTGGTAACATTGAAAGAGGGAACAGAAAAACATTAAGACTCAGAAGATGGAGAGAAGTGACTACATGAAATGCTTCCAACCAAATGTGATATGACATGGCTATTCCAATGAGGAACACAATGGCTGCAAACAGCTACATAAGGCAGAAATCTCCAACATCTCAGCATGGATAAAGGAGACTGCCCATGAGGCCTCATCCACCGTTAGGAGTATTTTTCTATTAGCTTATTTTTTCCAAAAAGAATCCTTGCTTTCCCGAAATAGAAGTCAAGAAATGCACGTATCCAACTTCTCTTCAGCCTCTGGTAATATATGACCCAACTCCTTATAAATACAGATGCCTACTTGGTCTTGAATTGGAAAGTGAGCAACTAGAAGCAGGTACTATACACCCGGATTCAATCTGACAAAGAAGATGGAGCTGAAAAGATGCCACTGTCCTCTACTGGCTGTTCTCTGTATCCTAATTCCCAGTAGCAAAACCAGATCTTTTCTTTTTCTTACCCCAAATCATTCTTTTTCTTCCTCCACTACACATGTAGAAACCTCCATCAAACCCTTCTCCTATTATGGTTCGGTATGAGTAATAGCACAATACCTTCCCAGACTGGCTATAAGTCCCCAGAACATTCAAACTTGAGACTTGTGCCTTCTTGAATTCACTGCATTTGTCTGTTTGATCCATCCGTAGATGATCCTCTTGTTCTCGGTGACAGCCCGAGCTGACCTCCTAACACAGTCTCATAAAAGAGGTGCTGTACACGTTGGCTTAGTGAATTTGTTTTACTACAGAAGTATAGTAAAGGAACATTTTGTCTTCAGATTTTAAACTCATAGAAAGTTGGAGTTTTAAAAGTTGGTTGTCCTACTTTTAATGCCCTGGCTTTATGGACAAAAATTCAACAACTTTCGGAGGTCAAAAATGACCTGGCCAGAGGCAATACCACTGCTGAGCTTTGTAGACTAAACACCAATTCCCTTGACTTGAATTCAGTGTATATTTCTTCTAGTTCCTTGAAGGTTTGCTGTTTTTCTCAGACACAAGTCAGATCAGGAAAATTCTATCCCAGCCAGCTGAATTTCAACATGTCCCATTATGGGATCCAGTTGCCCAATTGAATAAACATTAGAAAAGTGACTAAAAGGCTTGTGAATGCTAATTCTTGTTATCTCAGTAAGGTTCCAACAGGAAAGAAACTCATTGTCTCTATCCTCATTTTTTTGTTTTGTTTTGTTTTGTATTTGTTTTTAAAGGCAGGGGGGATGTGAAGAACATTTGCATGCAAGGCACCTCTATAGAGAACCACACAGTTTTCCTATGCCAGCAGGTCACTACAACCTGAGGGTGCTGATGGCTCTGTCTTTCACCTTGACTGATAGGGAGAATTCTGTTCTGCATCAGAGACAGCACGTGGCATTCTGCTTAGTGAATGGCTCAGGACCTCTATCAATAATTAATTATGTACCTGTGGCAAGTCATTAGTCAGTCTTTACCAAGCCCTAGTTTCTTTACCTCTCAATGGGAGCTAGAATATCATTTTATCCTGTAATGATGATCATGAAAATCAATGAATATAAAAGTATTCTATTTATTATAAGCACTTTATTTTCACTAGGTATACTACACAAATATTCATAGTAGAAGTCCACTTTCTAAAGAATTTAGTTGTTACATTTATTTATCATTTATTCTCCCTTGCTTGCTCTGTGTTTGGGGGGGGGGTTGTGTGCACACATGCTACAGTGCATGGGTGATCAGAGGACAACTTATGGGTGGGAGCTGATTATCTCTTTCTACCATAAGGATTCAGAAATTGAACGAAGGCCTCATGCATGTCAGCAAGTGTCTGTATTGTCTGTACCCACTGAGTCCGTCACCAGCCCTTTCTCAAGCATTTCTCTTGGGTTATTATTGTAGTTGTTCTCTTCTCCCTTTGGCTTTATAAAGACAGAATCTTACCCATATCCCAGGCTGACCTCAGCACCCCCTACACAGCGTCACTATTCCTGACTTCTCTTCAGCAGTTGTTTCTTGAAAGCTCCTAATCCTATGCTTTGCTGCCAGAGTCTCCACCTCTGTACAGGCCACACAGGCGATGTAGCTGCTACATGTGTTACAGAATGCATCTAAAAGGATAGATCTTGCATCCACAAAGCCAGGAGTCCACAGCCAATTCATTACAGGAAACCTTGTGATAGGAAAAGAGGGCACTTACATGGAAGGAAAAAGAGAAAAAACAAATTCAACTATTATTTGTAAAACCAAAACAAAACTGATCTCAAGCCCTTAGAGTCTTTATATGGAAGAAGCCACAGTAGGACATAAATCTTTAATGCAATGTCAACAGTAAATACTACTTTACACAGCTTTTTGGCAATAGGTTGAGTTTGGAACAAGTCAGAACTGTTTAAGTTTCAGTAAGATTTTCTTCCATGCCTGACATAGCTTGACTATAATGCTAATTGTGTCTTTTCTTCCTGTCTGCAGAATTTACTCTGGAGGCCTGCTGACTATGCCTTCTTATTCCTTAGGGCTTTCTTTTTTACCTTCAAACTAAAGTAAACTTTGCTTGTGGCTATGAAAAAGAGCAGGGCAGGGAGTATACCAAAGACAACTTGTCCTTTTCTTCAGTAGGCTGCAAACTCCTCTGCTAATATTACTGTGGAACTTCATGGAGGCTAGCAAGAGTATTTGATGACAGACACTAATTGGATGGATGCACATTGCCCCCCCCCCACACACACATACTCTTTTTGGGGGTGGGGGCATATAAGATTTATAAAGAACAAATGGACCTGCTTTTCTTATTAAGATACAGTCTATGTTTAACAATCTACATCATTAGGAAATGGCTACTTTAAATCCCTTAGGCAATTTATTATCAATGCTAAAAATGAAAACAAAAAAAACAGACTGAATGTCAAAAAGCTAATAGAATGTATTTTAGTATTGGTAAATTTCAATGTGAAATGTATGGTATTCATGTTAAAAAAAAAATCTATGTGCGTATTCCAAGTCTTCTTTTCTACCTCAATCTCCAAGTGTTCCTGATTCTTAGGTATGTAAAGCATCTTTGTGAAAGGCATTTCTTATAAACTGAATTGGACTTGAATTTACAGTGCATTTTTTTAGCCCCACATCTTGTTCTTTGTTATACACAAGTTCTAGCTCCCAAACAGACACATAAAGTAGCTCCTTATTTTTACATTTAAGTTAATTACAATGAAATTAACAAAACTCTGTGCTTCAAGTACAATAGGTACATACTGAAGATAAGTAGGTGTAAGTGTCTGTGGCAGCTTGCTGAGCAAAGCTGGGGACATTCCCATCTAGAGACACGGGTCCATCAACTGATCTGGGAAGGTGTATCAACAGTGATGAAAGAGAAAGGGCAACAATAAGCCATGATGAACAGTATTCACGATTTTCTAGGAAGTGAAAATACCTCTCATGGCAAAAATTCTTTGTGGCATCCTATCATTACCACCTTAACATCTGGCAGAGCACCCTGGATCACATGGATTATAAACCATTTAAATCATCTCCAACACTTTTTTCCATATAAATGCTTATTTTTTCCACCACTCCTTGATGGAAGACATTTTGTTGGTGGTATTTATTGATACTGGATTTTTACGGAACCCTTCTAAAAATAGTTCTTTTAGACATAAAGTAAAATAATTTCCCTTGGAGTCTCAGCTCTGTTCTATTGATCTACACGTCGACACTTGTGCAGATGTTCTGCTGTCTTGTAACTGTCCTAAGTTTTTAAAGTAGAAAGCGTCAGTTCAGCTTTCTTAGTCAGTTTCATATGGATGGTAGAAATGGTTTTCTACTTTCTGCAGAAATAGGAGCTACATCTCCACAGTGTTCTGAATCCGGGGAATGCTGTCATTTTCATGCTTAGTTCTTTCAATAATATTTTATAGTGACATTTTCAAACACATTTTGTGTTTGTGTCATATCTATTGATAAGCATTTTAACTTTTTATGCTGTTATACAGGGGGTCATTTTCTTAATGTTATATTCTAATGATCAAATCATTGGTGTACAGAAATAGTTTCCCCTCATCTTCTCGTACCTCTGTGCCTTCCCCATATACTCCAAGCCTCAAAGCCCTGGTCAGAACTTCCTGCACACTGTGGTATAGAAGCTCCGAGAACAGATGACCTCACTTTGTTCCACATGTTAGGTGGGAAAACATTCAACCTTTCACGGCAAGAATGGTACTAGCTGTGGAGTTTTTACAGATGCCATTTATGTCACTGAGAAAGTTCCCTTTTGTTCCCATGTCACTGATAGTTTCATCATGAATGGATGGATGTTGGATTCATTTCTTCGGGTGCTTTTTCCATTTCTAGGGACATGATCAAGTGTTTTTCCCTTGGCTCTACTAATGTAACTGTTGGGTTCCTTGAGATTCAGAGTTCAGTGACCTCACTTTCCTGAGATAAGTCCTACTTCATTATAGTTTTCACCATGGTTGTCTGCTGATCATATAAAGTTTGCTAAGGTTTTGTTCAGGATTTAGGAATATGCATCCATAGAGATTCTCAGTGATGGCAGGCTCCTCTGTGCTCTGTCTCAGATCAAAGTATCTTGCTAATACTGCTCTCTTCAAATTAACTCATTTTGAGGATTCACGAAACTTTTTCTCTACAATTTGGGTAGAATTCAATATCTGGGCCTGGGATATTTTTTTTTCCCCTGGGAACTTTAAATCACTAATCTGTTGACTTTTTATGCATCCAATCACAACATCTATTTCTTTTACTGGTAGCTTGTGTCTGTATAGAAATTCATAGACTTTCCCTAAGTTATCCTATTTGGTGGTTTTGGTTTTGGTTTTGTTTTGTTTCAGTCCTAGAGATGAAGTACAGAACTTTGAATTCACTATGCAAGTGCTCAAGCACTGAGCTATGTCCCCATACACAATCATTTGTTGACAGACAGTTTTATACAGTAGTTCCTACTATTACATTTTGTATGATAGTAGTGTTCTTTTCTGGGTTTAGTAATTTGAGTCTTCTATTCCCTGTGCCAGGCTAATGAAATAAATGTTTGCTAATTTTGCTGAACATGTCTATAAATTTCTTCAGCTTTACTTCAGAATTTTTTTGTTTTGTTTCTTGAGACAAGGGTTCTCTGTGTAGCTTTGCACCTTTCCTGGAACTCACTCTATAGCCCAAGCTGGCTGCAAATTCACAGAGATCTGCCTAGCTCTGCCTCCCGAGTGCACCACCACTGCCTGGCCTTACTTCAGAATATTTTAAAAGGAAAGAGATATAATCAAGGTAGAATATTCAAACATTCCTAAATGCATTGGTTTTATTAGATCTATGTTAATCTGTGGCAATGTTTTTGAAAATAAGGTCAAAAAATATTTCTTGGAAAAAAATATTCTTTGAGCATATCTATATACCATATTGAATATCTGTTCCCAAGTAATATTTTTAAAAATCTGAATCAGTAGCTAAATGTAAATTATGCAAAACAAGAAGTGAAATAAATATTAAACTAGAATTCATACAAGAGAAAAATCAATAATTTCATTGTTGAAAAATGTTTGTTTCTAAAGCAAAACATGGTTTTCAGACGGCCACAGCTCAGTAGTTTACAACATTTGCTGCTCTTACAGAGGACCAGAATTTGGTTTCCAGCACACACATGGCTGTTTACAACCTTCCATAATTCCACTTCCAGGGGATTTATTCCTTCTCATGACCTTTGTGGACACTAAGCCTGCAAACAAACAGTATATATAAGTACATTCAGGCATGTACTTATGCACATAGACCCATAACTCATGCACATATAAAAGTAAATCTTTAAAAAATAATTTTCACACATTTAATTGGAAATAAGACATAAATAATGTCCACTACTGACAGAAGTATATAGGAAGGGAAGCTCATACTTCTAAGGAGTGTGGGGTAGGTATTGGTCTATAAACTATTTGTCCCTTCTAATTTATTAATCTATTGTGTCTATTAACTTTACACTGTAAGTATATGTAGCCTCTTTCACTTTTGGAATGTATTCTATCAAAATAAAGCTACTAAATTTTTCTGTGAAATTTTACCAGCATATCAAATTCTGTGCATGTATATCCATACTGTAGGAATGAAAAGGCATAAACATAAAAAAGAAAAAAGTAAGTTTCCTTCTAATAATGACTTGGAGAAAGTACATTAGTAAAATAGAAATAAGGTTAAAAAGCAATGTGATGGGCATGGGCTGTTTTATGTTAAAGAACAAAAAACTATGTTTATACAAGTAAAAAGAAAGAAGCTATTAATGTATCAGGATTCATTTCAAGAAAAGACACTAGAAAGAGACTACATCTTCACTCACTATATTCATTTGTGTTGTTTGACAAAGAACAGTTGTTTTAAAGTCTGCACTAAGTAAAAACAAAGAAAAGAAGAAAAAATATGCAAAAGAGAATAGCAAGGGTAGAGGACAAGGGGAAACAGATCAGGATGGTCCTGAAATGGAGCAGAAATACAGTCAACAAAAATCAGTGCTAGACAGTAGCTTCTGTCTGCTTATCATCGGGATCAGTAATGTGGAAAGAGGCATGTGTGGGAACTCCTCTAGTATGCTCTGGGAAATGCTTCTGTGTCTGTAAGCACGGTCATCATTCTACTCCTTCACACCCATAGCTGCTCCCTTTTCCATGGCAAGTACCATTCTGCATTTTCCTGGGCTCTCAGGTAGATATCTGTAGTGTCAGAGACATCTGCTTTTAATCAAGCTGCTAGGAAGTGAAGCACTTGGGCATCTGGTTTTAAAACTTTTATCAGGTTTCCATCAGAGTGAACCATCAAGTATGTTAGTTCATTTGAAGTTTATAAATCAGAATCCCATTATATACATTCAAAGTCACGTACAGTAATCATGAAAAATGTTTCTGTCTTCTATACTTAAAAATGACAATATCAAAAATCCGTGGCTGGGAAGGTCATAAGTCCTAACGCAGAAAATATTGCTTTGTTTTGCTAAATTTGCAGGATGTGTCAGTCAAATTGACTTCTAAAAATTTTATTTATGACCACAGATTTGTGTTGCTGTCAGTTTTGGTCAGAGAAGCTTTCTGTGGTGGTTTGAAAGAAGATGCCCTCCAAAGAGAGTGGCACTATTAGGAGGTGTGCCCTTGTTGAAGTAGGTGTGTTCTTGTTGCCTTCAGATCAAGATGTAGGAGTCTGAGCTCCTTCTCCAGCACCATGTCTGCCTGCATGCTGCCATGTCCCACCATGATGATAATGGACTGAACCTCTGAACTGTAAGCCAGCCCCAATTAAATGTTTTTCTTAAAAGAGTTGCCATAGTTATGGTGTCTCTTCACAGCAAAAGAAACCCTAACTAAGACACTTTCTTTTATAGTGGGATGTGTAACTACAGAGACTCAGAACTTGTCAAAATGTGAGAATAACTGTTGAAAGCTGGGCCCTAAACAAGACATATATATCACTCCTTCCAATCTTAAGGAACATTTTGGAAAATGGGGAAGAAGGAACGTAAGAGCCAGAGGAAGGGGTGAAGTGTCATGGAATGTGGTCTTCCAGAGCATGGTGTAGCTGCTGCATGCTTGGACTTTCAGCATGAGAACTGTACATGATTGGTCCCATCAACATTCCATTATTGAGTGGGGAGGAGCTCTTAAGTCCTTGCTCTTCCAGGAAGATCTGCAGTTAATGGTTGCTGGGGGAAGGAGAGACATTTTCTTCAGTGGTATAGCCAGTAGCATGTTTCCCATGCTCATGCAATTCTTCATCAATGTTCTCATGAGCAAGCCTAAGTCGCATACACACATAAAAAAAATGAACATAAAATGGGGACAAGTATGGAAAAAAGGTCAGTGGGAATGGGAGGGTGACAGGGGATAGAAATAGAGACATATGACAAAAATATATGATATACACATATGAAATTTTCACGATAAAATTTGGGACCCTAGGATGACTGTGGCTTATAATAAGTTTTGGTTCTGCCCAATCACTGGGCAAGCTTGAGTGAAATATTTCACTAATAGGATAAGAATTTGTACTGTATCAAGCTGATGAAAGAATATGCTGGCTGTACTTTCAGGAGGGGAGGCTAACATCTTTTTAGATTATGGATTAAGCTATAGAAAAATGTCTGCCGTAAATCAAACAGTGAAGGGGAAGATGAATAGGAATCTCACTTACACAACTTAAGTAAAACGTAGTTCTTTAAACAGATGAAGATAGGTTTCTTCTGTATCCCAGAATCTAATCAATATTTATATGTATAATTCAGCTATCATTTGGCTTAAAAGGGCTTATTGGGGATGTTATCATTTTTACTGTTTTCTACAGAGAACATATTTTACTGTTTAAAATATCCCTGGACTTTTGAATTATAACCTGTTTTTACATTCAAGCTATCTGTGTATTATTTCTCCTGCAGTTGTACATAAAATGTTTTTACATTAAAAAAGGACAAATACTATAGAATTGTATTACTACAAAACATACAAATTTATAGACAGAAAGATTAAACGTTATCTCAAGATGGAGAAGAAAGGAATATAGAGCAAAGATTTCCTAAGTACAGAATCTCTGTTTTGTGTGATGGAAAAGTCCCACAAATGGACAGTAGTATCAGGACATAATATCATTGAATGTAATAAATCAATACAATTAATGTAATTAATGAATATCATAAATATAATTATTGAATGAATACTGCGAGTGTAATCAACGAATACCACAAAGGTGATTAATATCATGAGTGTAATTAATGAATATCATGAGTGTAATTAAATAAATAATTAATTTTAAAAAATGTATTCGTACTTATAATTAGCATATGCCAATGCTAAACAAAAACTGGCAATGACAGTGTAGAACGAAGAAACAAAGAATCGACTTCGTATGCACTCTCTGGGGGTGACAATATCAAACTATCAGTCGGCACACTGTCCATCAAAAGGTAGAGTACACAGTAAACACCCACATCCACACACACACAGGGGTGGGAGAGAATAATTATATGGAACCAACTAAAAAGCATTTCCTTGCAGAAATGGAACATTAGCTATGCTGTGTCATCACATCTTTTTTCTAGAAAGTGATTGTAGATACTAAAGGAGGGAAAATAATAGATTTTCCTTATTTTGAATACATTTTTACAAATATGAATATGCCACACAACTCAGAAATGTAGATGAAAATAATTTTATTTTCTTTTAATTTTTTAAAGAAAAATTATCCAGGCCACTCTTTCTTAATTTAAAAAAATATTTATATCAAAACTATTTTAAATGCATCAAATTGCCTAGAATCAGTCTAACGTGGAGTGAGGAGAAAACACTAATCATTTTTCCAATCACTATTTCTGTAGTGTACATACATCTTTTCATACTTTCACTTTGTGGAAAATTATCTATTATTTAATACTCACTTTGTGGAAAATACTGAAAAACAAAATCATCCATGACAGTATTTAGTGTTGCACTAACTGTTTTAAATGTGAATTTTTAAATCCGGCCATACTTCTTGGACCATAAGCTCCATGTCCTCCTTCAGTCTTCTACACCAGCATCTCCCATGTTCCTTCCTCCCTCCCTGCTGCTATAACTGTTACTTCTTTTTCCAGTGCTACCTCTCAGGTCATGTCCTAGAACACCAAGGGCAGTTTGCAGATCAGGTCTTGCTTAGAACATCTTCATTCACAGCCACATCTAGATACAACTACCTCCAAATAGATGATACTTATTTTGATAGTTTCCGTTGATGTTTAAACATATTCACAAAGCTATGTATGCCTTTATACATGAGTACTACAGATTTTACAAAATGTATTTGTAAGTGGACCAATACTGACATCAATAGATGTGACAAATGACTAAACTGACACACAGAGAAGATTCTAAATTAAGATAGCGAGCAAATGATATCCTTGAATATAAAAATACTGTTGTTGTTGTTGTTGTTGTTTTTCAGAAAGAAATCATCACAATGAATTATGCCAAAGCTTCCTTGTCTTATAATCTCTAGTTTTCAATGACCCTGCTGCTGGTCAGTGATCCATACAATTCTGTACACTTACTCTCCTGAGGATACCTATTTGTGTATGGTAAGGAGGGTGGATGAGTGTTAGTTTCACCGGTGTACATTTTTGAATGGGTGTGAGTATATGTGTGTGCGTGTATGTGGTGTACACGTTTGCATGTGGAGTGTGTGTGTGTATGTGTGTATACATAGTGAATAACAGAAAAATAAAAGATCCAATCAATGTATTGAGAAAAACAAATAATGGGGTCCAATGACCTGAGTTCATCTATCTAGTATTGGCATGAGTTTGTGATTTAAGAATAACTGAGGTAAGGGGCTCAATCTGGTTCCCACAAGATAATCTGATCCAGTATGGAACCTTTCCATCATAGAAAATTATTTTTACATTGAAGATGGTCAATCTTGTAAAGATTCACTGCTCCTGGAATCCAAGGTGACTGCAGGATGAGAAAATGACAGGACAACCTTGAAGGGTATAAGTTTGACATTCATTGAGTGGTTAACACGACAACCTTCACAGAAAGTCACCTGACTCAAGTGAAAATGGCATACAAAATGAAGGCAGAGGTCCCAGGATTTCCTATTGCTTTTCGTTACTCCATGAGCTCAAGACTCTATTTCAGTGCCACCCTTGTCAGAGTGCATTTATCAGTCCTGAAGAAATTAGTGCTGGCCAATCCGGCTTTGAGGCTTTCCTGGCACACTGACAGGATCATACATGAGAAGGAGGCAAGTGGCAATGGTTGAAGCTGATAAGTGAAAACAGCTATGTACTTAATTTGGTATGCAGAAACTCTACCATAAAGCAAAATATTAGAATAATTCAATATCAGAAAGCATCCAATTAAAAGGATTCTATAACAATAAATGAAGCATGAATTTAAAGGAGAGCTGGGGGCTGTACGTGGGAGGGTTGGGAGGGCAAAAAAGGAAAGGGAGAAACGTAATTATATTATAGTCCCAAAAACAACAAAAGAAGGAATTCTTCAAGGAGCCATCTTTCCTTTTTTCTATGTCCCTGAGTGAGAACTCAGATTGATTTCTAGTGGAAGGGATTTAATGTCAACTAACCATGCATAAGAATTGATATTCTACAACTTCAAAGCTTTGGCTAGTTATAGGACAGCTAGCACAAGTGACTCCATTTTATTGCTAACTTTAAGACAGGGTCTTTCTCTGTAACCTAGACTAGACTGCAACATTGAACCACGCTATTGTAGTCTTCCAAGTGTTAGAATTGTTGATGAGTACCCCAGGCTCAACATGACTTTAGTTCAATTCCCCACCTTAGTGAGGTTCCTCGCCTTGCCCCTGAATAACTCTCTCTGAAGACCACCGATCAGCCATTCCATGGTTTGGTTTCAATTATTCCTCATAGGATGAGATTGGTACCAATTGGTCTACTCTGATGTCTAGTCCCAAGGTCAATTCTGTTTGTCCTGTGGGTGAACACACACTCATAGGCTGTGCACTGTTCTGTTACTTCATCTCGTCCTAAACAGCTTTCTGAAGGCTGTGCCTTGCCCTGACTAATTCCATCTTTAAAGTAGCATTGAACTCCATTTCAAGTGCAAATACAGAGGCAGGATGACTGTACCTAGGTGGGCACATAAACATCACCCCCTGTCCTGTGCTAAATTGTTATGGGCAGCTCACCAGAGATGATCACTCAGACACAGCTTATAGCAAATTAAAAGTCTTCATTCCAGCCAGCTGGGACCACACCCCGAATTTGGGGACCTAGGTGTGGCCCCAAGTGTCTAGAACATGGGGTCTTCAAAAGCAAAATCCTTGTCCTGGCATTTCTCTCTTCAGCTGCAAGGGGCATTGCCAAAGCAAGCAGGTTTTTTGTTTGTTTGTTTGTTCATTATTTTTTTATTAAGAAATTTTTTATTCATTTTACATACCAATCACAGATCCCCCTCTTCCCTCCTCCCACCCCTCCAGCCTTCCCCCACTCCCCCCCAATCCATCCTACAAGAAGGTAAGGCCTCCCATGGAGAGTCAGCAGAGCCTTGTACATTCAGTAGAGGCAGGTCCAAGCCCCTCCTCCTGTGTCAAGGCTGTGTGAGGTGTCCCACCATCTGTAATGGGTTCCAAAAAGCCAGCTCATGCACCGGGCATGGACCCTGGTCCTACTGCTAGAGGGCCCCTTAAGAAGATCAAGCTTATGCAGAGGGCCTAGTCCAGTCCCGAGGAGGCTCCACAGGTGTTGGTCTAAATTTCATGAGTTCCCACTGGTTTGGTTTGGTTATCTCTGTAGGTTTCCCCATCATAATCTTTGATGCCTCTTGCTCATAGAATCCCTCTTCTCTCTCTTTGACTGGACTCCTGGAGCTCAGTCTGGTGTTTGGCTGTGGATCACTGAAGCAAGCAAGTTTTAACAGAGGGCCTGGCTGGAAGAGGTCCTGAACAAACAGGCGTTTTTAACAGAAACTAAGATAAGTTAACTAGGACATCCTGACCTTTGGTTCCTAGAATAGAGTTGGATAGGTTTCCATATGCTTCTCCATTAAGGAAACCAAATTCCAGTTAAACTTGAAATGGCCTCAGTAAGAATACAAAATAGAGGAGGCTTTGCACTGTCTTGCCCTGTCACAAAATTGTCATTATTTGTAAAAGTAAAAGGTAATGCCTATAAAGTTAGAAAAATAAACTGCAGACAGAGGAGCACATGGACAAGTTAAAACTGTAGCAGTAAACTATATCTGAGAACGCCAAACACAACATATCAATGATGCCTTTAATTCCCTCACCTGAGCTCCATAAGCAGGAGGACACCTAGCCCTGCAAAGGCTCCATCTACCTGTTATCAGATCACTCAGTGTATTCTTCAAGGGACCCACAGGCAGAAAACGCCTGATTTCCACAGGAATTGAATTGCTGTACACTAAGCTGTCTGGGCTCGTCCTGCACCTTGCCTCCACAGCCGGCTGGCACCTACGCAGTTTGCAGACTCAACCTTGTAGCTCAGCTAGACCTCAGTGTCTGCAACAGTTCCATGCCCTGCAGCAGCTCTCCAACTGTGCTCTTCAGCATCTTATCAAACCACCTGCAGGGACTCTCTGCATTTGTATCAAGCCTTCTGCCTCTCTTCCATTAAGGTCTATTTGAACTCTTTCAATTCTGTGGCCACATTAACCCTTTTGTAGCCATTCTATAGCCTCCCTCCATAGACACAGATATAATTATTGTGTAAGTGTGATACGTGATCTGAGAGTTAATATTAAGACTGGAATAAAAGATCCTGTATTTGGTAATGAGCAGCGAAAATGAGATTATTTGGCAAACTGCAGCCAAGTAAATTGACACAGCTTGCTTGCAAATAAATGTATTGCTAGTCAATAAATTCTGATACTATGGAAAGACACAAGCTTCTCTGCCCATGTTTCTGACATAGTGTACTCAAATAGTATCATTTCAAAAGCACTGCTCTGATTACTATTTTAGAAATTGTACTTATGTTACCATCATCTTCCAAGAATTTGGTTGTAAATGCAGTAGAGGAAGATGAAAAGGATGGATGACAAAAGACAAGGGTCAAATTTTAGGGTCTCTGTGATTCAAGTACTTATTTTTGTGCATCAGAAAATAGTGGTAGAAAGCACAGCCAAAAAGATTTTTTGAAGTCCTTAGACTAAAAGCAATTCCAGCAGAGGAGGCCATTTCATTTTCTTCTCCATCACCAATCGACTGGCTATGAGAAGCTGACTCTTAAAAGGCATGTGTTTCTCTGCCTTGACTTGCCAAAATGTTATCAAGAGAGTTTTAGGACAGAATTCCCCAGTTCTGGCAGATTCGAAGAGCTAAGCTTACCCACCTGTCTCAGTAAACCAATTAAGGAGACAGTAATGGTTAAAAGTATAGAAAGGAAACTAAATCAATATGTCCAGGGAAGGAAAGAAATGGGATCCAGGGACTCTTAGTTCATCTTGAGGGTGCTGATCTGAGCTTTAGTTTATAGAGGATGGACTGTCATGTATTAATAGCCTAAGTTAATATTTATAATCACAACTTAATGGTTTTTAAATTTTTAATCTGTTTGTAATATCCATTGTGCTTCCTACTTTTATGAGGAAATGAAAACAATAACATTTTGAGCATACCTATGAGTTATTAGAATTCTAATCATGCTACATGAACTTTTTCCTTGTTTTTTCTATAGGGTGCTCCCAGTTCTATTATTTTATGTAATATATATATATATATATATATATATATATATATATATATATGAATTATAGAGAGGTTGAACAGTCAGGTCTCAAATTCAGAACAAATTGCTGAGGTGTCTATTTAACATATCAAAGCAGACACTGGCCACCAGTTTCTCCCAGCATCCTTCAGTACCTGTTACAGAATCACACTGGCTGGCATACCCCATCCCTTACCCTAAATTCTCCAGCCCAGGAGTGCGCTTCACTTTTCCTGGCTTCTCTGATTCCTTTATAAACTAGCCATTTTGGCTACTCAGCCCTTTTTCGTTTCTTGGACACCACGTCTTGGTTCCCACTTGGCTCCTGGATCTCCCTTCTCCACTCTTCTCACATGGCCAGATCCAATCTGCTGGCCATATTTCATCTACTGTTTTGTTTCCCTGTTCTGAACTCTGCCAGATGCCTCTGCTGTGTTCTCCTTTATATCATTAATAAAACCCACAATCCCTTAGCAGCAGCCACTTACTACGGGAGAAACTCCAGCACAAAAGCTTCAGCAGGTAACTAAGCTCTACTATACAGCTTTCTTAACTATGGAGTTAAGAATATCCACCTGAAAAGAACTCTTTCCTAAGGTCATTTCCGATGTTAGTGCAGGCCTAAGAAGGCGCCAGTTCTTTCATCTGACTTTCAGGCTTACTGTCTTTGCCAGATGTTGGCCACATATAATCTCTTTTTGTCACTTTGGTTTTTCCCTAGGGCTACCCAAAATATAGCAGAAGTACAGATGAAAGCAAGAGAATCCATGAGCTAAGACACGGTGCCTTTTGAACCTACTGTTGGCGATAATGCCTATCCTTTTGTTATAGTGATTGTTTTAAATAACTCAGGTCCAGCCAACATCAGAAGCAACAATTTTACCAGGCCATAAATACCAGGAGACAAGAATCATTGTGAGCCAACAAAGAAACGATCTGCCAAGCACGGGACCTACCTCTGTCTTGATGTAGATGCCAGCACAAACTAGGGATGTGATTTGATCAAGTCAAAGGCAGTTGTTTTCTCATTAAATATATGATGATAATAACCTGACTGACCAAAATCCTGTGACTATTCAGGAGATAAAAGAAAATGCATAGATATGAGAAGTTTAAGAGCTTGGTATAAGTATGACTTAACTATGCTATTATTTTTCAAAGTCAAGAGATTATGACTAACCATTTTGATTAGATCATATTTCTTCATCTCCATCCTCATTATACTGCATATCAATTCTAAATTATTCATTTTCATCTTATACTCATAGATATGTAAATGATCACCCAAAGCGTGAAATGAATGAAGAAAGAAAACTAATATTTATAAAGCATAAGTCATACATTGATTGCTATATTGGGAACTTAACATGCATGGTCTCATTGAATCCTAACAATAACTCTTCTAGAGGGTAGCTCTTCTGTTCCATACTGATTCTTCAGGAAAAAAATACAGCTTATGATCAGACAGCACTTTTATTTTTCCTTTCACTTGTGCACCAAGGCATGTCTATAATAGTGTCTTTCATTCTGCCCCATCCAGGGAGTTAAGAAGTATACAAATGATGTTATATTAATCTTGTCAAGTTTTGTACCCCCCAGGCAATATTATAACAAAAAATCTATAACTATCCCTCACTGTAAAAATCTTACTATTTAACAGTGCATTGGTTCAGAATCTAGTACATCTTGACTTCCCTATATATTACTTGCTTGTATTAATGTCCTAGTTCCTCAGGTTACATCAAAAAACTTACAAAATAGAGTAAACTAGTTCATTTTTTTCCTAATTGTTTTTTGTTGAGTGTGTGGCATACATGTACATGCTTGTTTACATGTGTATGGGTGTACCTCTGTGTGGTGTGCATGTTCATGTTGTGTATATAAGTGCAGAGGTCTGAACTTGATATCAAATGTCTTCCTCTGTTCACCTATAATTTCTTTATTGAGGTGAGCTCTCTCTCAGAGTCCTGGTAATGCCAATTCCAGCTCATCTAGGTAGCCATTTGACCCCAGAGACACACTGCACCTGCCTTCTGACTGCCGGGGTTACAGGCAGCTGCCATGGCTGCCTGGCTTTCTCTGTAGGTTCAGGGAATCCGAGCTCTAGTCCTCACATTTGTGAGGCGAGCATTTATCCACTGAGCATTTCATAAAATAGAAAACAACAAGGGCTGGTGAGGTGCTTGATGTTGAGAGTGTGTCCTGCTTTTCAGAGGACTGGAGTTCAGCTTCTTTCATGCACCTCAGGTAGCTCACAACTGCCTGTGATTCTAGCTTCAGAAGATCCATCGTCTTCTTCTGGACTCTGATGGTAGCAATACTTATGTGGGACACACACACACACACACACACACACACACACACACCATATATATCACAGTGAATTTCTACCTCCCTAGGTTCCTTCCTTACTCCCCATCCTATACTTTCACCTTAGATTCCCACAAGACATACACTGTTTATACCCATATGCATAGATGCAATTAAATCAATCACGAGTAACTGACCTAAGTTTAGTCTGTTGGGCAACTATGAATGAATTCCAGTGATTTTGATACATTCTGAAATTTCTTTAGGCCACTTTTCTTTATAATTGCCCTCACAGTCACTTTTACTAACTACAAAAGACTCAAAATAAAATAAGATCTTTGAACTTATTATTTGAATAAATGTAATATTCTCCAGCTCTGTCAGACATTTAATTCACATAAAGAGATTCTGAATGCCATTTGACCATTTCAAGGGATGAAAGAAATAGTTACAAAAATATCTCAAGTGCGCTGATGAGGAAATCCAATGATGCTCACAGAAATTGTAGTATCATAGGAATAATTTCACAGCCTTTTAAAATGACAAGTGAGAAGACAGTTATACTTATTAGACAGTGGCTCTAATTGACCAGTTTTCAAAATGTCTTTAATAATTTTATTCCATAGTTAGTCATACCCTACATGAGTAGGGTTCTTCGTAAGATAAGCCATGAATGCTCTCATACCAAATGAATTAAATTTGTGATTTATGTGTCCTTATGACCAATACTGGTTTTAGTAGGATCAATGGATTGAAGCAACAGGATACAAAGTTGTTCAGCTAAAGTGGCTCTGGAAAGATTTGGAAGAAGAACAAAGCAAGAGCAAAATATATTGTATGATATTCTCAAAGTACTAACAAAAATATTTTTAAAACAGAAAAAAAAAGATGAATGGATGAATTTCTCACAATGTCTGCTTCCACATTTGCATGCTTGCCCTGTTGGTATCTAGGTAGGAATTAGGTAAATACCTTAGTTGGATTTTATGTAGAAAATTTGCTAATGATGAGCCACTCTGGCATTTCCAAGTGACAAATCCTAAATATTGCCACAATTGCTATAAAAATAAACTACTAAGAAAATAATCAGTCCCCAATTAGTTGCATCTCCCCATGCTTCTCTTGAACAGTTGCTGAACTAGGGTGAGTATAAATTAGTATAAGGGAAACAGATTCTTGGCTAGCTAATCAGACAGCTGAAAGTATACACCCAGTGCTTATGCTCATGGACTGAGTTTGGGGCTTTGGAGGACACTGTTTAGCTCTCATAGATTTCATTTCTCTATTTGAAACTGTCAAATACAAACTTATAAGGTGTGCATTCTACAAAGGACATTGCCAAAAGTATGCTTTTTACAGATCAGGATGCAATATCCCTCACAACAGGCTAGATCTTCTCACTTACACCAAAGTCCTGGTATATACAAGCAGCAAGTGCTCCCCAAAACCCTGGTATATGCAAGTAGCAAGGACTCATTTACACTCTCTCAAAGTTCAATGCAGAAGTAGGCGACTGTCCAGTGTACCTTTATACATAGTAGTTATGCTCTACTAACCTCATATTGGGGGGGTCATCTTTTCATCTATAGTCTCCATGGTCAACCATTGAAATGAACATTTAGTACATGCTTGAAGGATATTTGATGCAGGTGTTGTACCATGTCATAAAGCTGTGTTTACCCAAAACCATCAGGTGCTTCTCTGGGGCCTACATATTAGCTAAACACTCTGGGTTGGTTCAAGCTTATGACACATATATATTCATACGTTATGTGGTTGATTCCATATTTCTAATTAAGTGGTCCAAAGTGTTTCTAAATATTTGGTCAAACACTATTCTAAGATTATACTTTATGGATATTAGAATTCTAACAACATTTGAATCAATAGACTAATCACAGAAAACTGCCTTCTCCAGTGTTGGTGGCCCTCAAATGGATCAGTTATAGTTTTGAATAGAATAAAAGGTTTTTTTTGTGTGTGTTTTTTGTTTGTTTGTTTGTTTGTTTTGTAAAACAGAGAGTACAAAAAATTTCAACAATGAAGCATGTAAAATACAGAAGTATATGTCATGACCTAAAATATTTCATTAATTTCTTTCTTTTAAAAGCATTTTTATTAATACTTTGAGAATTTCATACAATATGCTTTCCTCTTATTTATTATTATCTTATTTAGTCTCTTCCCCAACTCCTCCATATCCCCCTTGCCTGAGTGTGAGGTTCAATATTATTTTATTCTGATTTTGTACATGATGGAAACATTAATTCTCTTTGACTCTCAAGCCTGTCAGATTTCAGACTAACACTGACATCAGTGTTTCTCCTGGTCCCTAAACCTTTTATTCACAGGTTTTCATCTTACTAAATTCTCTGGGGAACCACAGTCAATCCACTATTAAAAAGAAAACCTGTGGTGGGTGGGGTGGGAATGGAGATTGGAGAGATGGAACAGCACTGGCTGTTGTTCCAAAGGTCCTGTGTTCAATTCCCGGTAATCACATGGTGGCTCACAACCTTCTATAATGGGATCTGATGCCCTCTTCAGGCATATAGGTGTATATGCAAATGGAGTACAAAAAATACATAAATAAATAAATTGTTTTGCATAGTAAGACCCTGGCTCAATATAATAAGTAAATAAATAAATAATTAGAAAAGAGGAAGAGATATGGAAGGGGAGAAAAGGAAACTTTGTTCTGGTTGATAAATATTTCCTAGGAAAGAAATATCATTTTTGTTAATGTCTTTGGCCTACTGATTCTTGTGACCCGTCTGACTTCTAAATTTCCTAGCTGTATAGTGTTCTCTGGGCTAGAGTATGGCCAGGTAGGTGCTTTAATAAATAATTAACATTGATTAACTCAGAGTTTTAGGCAGCTAGTGATTAAAACACTTGTTACTTTCAGTAGAGTACATATAGAGTGCTGTATATTGTTTGTCTGTCCCTCAGGCCCAAACTATAATAGATTATGTAGCCTAAAGGGGGAGAAATAGTACAAAAGTACACACACACACATGCACACACACACACAAGCACAAATAATTAATAAAAATTAATCAATGAGATTATTTTATTAAATAATTTTATGCACATCTATAACTTATATTCTTATGGCATAAGTGGCCAATCAAATATTTGTACTATGTCAGATGTGATGGCACCCTTCTGTAATTTCCTCAATAAGGAAACTAAAGAAGGAGAATCATGAGCTCCAGGCAAGGCTGGACCATATAAGGAGACTCTACCTCAAGCCCATCCCCTTAGCTCCAAATTATAGCACAATCACTATTTACATTACTTAAGTCACTATTATTTGATTCATAATTTGATTCATGTTAAAAAAATAGTCCTCTGGTAGACAAAAAGTAGACCAAAGGCCTTAAAGAGATCTCCATTCTGAGAGTAAAAGGAAAACCAGGAGAATTCATTCTAACACTCACTACTTCTGTGGACCGCTCACAAAGATAAACCACATTGTAGAGAAATATCTGTGAGTGGGGCTTTTTCCTAACTATTGATCACGTGTCACCTCTGGAAATAACACTCCTCACATTGAAGGTTTCCTTCTAAACTTTTAAAGTTAAATGTGTTGCTTTAAAAGTAGAGGAACAAATGAGACACTTGCTTTCATCTGGGAAGCAGATCTATTTTTAAAAAGCAGTGACCTACGCTGTAGTCCAGAGAACTCTGAGCACAGCCATTTAAAATTAGTTGTATTTATAACAGAATTTTACTAAAAAACAAAAAGCCCACAGGATTAATTAAATAAGGTTGTGTAAACAAGAAAAGATGTTCCAAGGGTCTACTTATGGGTAAAGCTTCAGGCGCTAATTATATTAATCTTCCATCACCATGCGAGTTATTTACAATAAATCAGTGAGAGGTTTCAAATCTGAAAGAACCAAATGAAATTTCCTAGACCAAGTCACTTAGTAGCTATAACACCTTTCATTTTTAAGTTCTTACATTTCAACACCCTCTTCTATCCAATGTGGAACATAATGTCCATAATCTAATAACTTTAAAAAACTACTATCTGATAATATTTGAAGATTAAATGTTAGCCATATGAAATGTATTAAGACTGGTGTCTGGCAAAAAAAAAATGAACCACAGTATACTAACACTTTTTATTATTAAATCTAGTACTGTCCTTCAACGCCATGAAATGAACACATAGAATACTCACGTTTCAGTGGCTCATTGCTGAGGAATAAATGCTTCCAAAATGCATTGCCTGTATAACCAGTCTATGTCTCACCCCTGTGAAGGGTTGGGGACTTGGTTCAGGTCCAGGCAGCCAATGCTTTGGCTCCTGCAATCTCAGTGGACAGATGGTATTCAGTTGACAGAAGGACTCGTCTAGAGGTCCAAAAAGGCCTGTCTCCTATTTTAGGTGACTTGGAGGAGATGAGAGGAAGGTGGAGCCCAGTAGAAACTGTCATTCCAAATGCACACATGGTGTGAGGGCCCCTTCAGCATGGTGTCAGAAGGTAATTAGGCTTAGTAATGTGGCTTCTCAGGATTCCAGAGAGAGTGGTCCTGGGAGGGGCATTGGCACAATGTCATGTCTACTGCTTTCTATTGTCAAAATCATCCTTCCATGGTTAAAGGGGAGGGGACAGAGAATGGACAGTGGCAGGAGCATGACCATCTCAACACATTACAGATGTTCTGTATGTTCTCTGTGCAGGATTTATATTTGTATTTAAAGCGTACGCATGCATTCAAAACATAGGATGCTCATAGTTTATCGGCTACCTTCTTAAACAAGTACGGAGAAGAGAGTTTCTTTTCTGCTTAGGGTTGTCAAAAAATAAATACTTTTCTCTTAGCCTCCAGGTTTGGTTCTTTAGAGTGTGAAGAGAAACTGACAAAAGGCAGATTGACAAGAAATACAAAGCATATTTAATTTCCATTGTATACACAGGGGTTGACAGAGAAATATGTCTAGGAGATGGTTAGGGTGGGGCTGGCCTACCATCTTAATAGGGGCTGTGGGAGGGCAAAAGAGGGTTTCTAGAAAAACAAATGGCTTTGGGGGAAAATCAATGGGCCTTTAGGAGAATAAATGGAAGATATGATGGTGTCATGGCAGGGCCATTTTATCTTATCCAGGTGCATTCGACCTGCTGCTGACTTCTTGACTTCAACTGTAAGACTCACTTCCCTACTTCAGGGGAAGGGATTTATGAAAGTCGAATTATTTGGGGGAAATTTTACTGTGGTGAGCAAAAAGTGTGCAGAAAATTCGGCAGCTGTAGGTTCCCAAGTGCCATCAGCTTGTCGTAGATCTTTCTGCCCCCAATGTGTCCTGAGCCCTTTTAACATCGAGGAGAAAAGGAACACGTACACACAAACACATTCTCCACTTTAAATTTTGTATGTCTTTGTGGAAATGCTTTCTACACACTAGTTTCCGGGTCTGCACTTTAAAACAGATTCCACTCTACTCCCTTTTCCAGGACATATCCTAACACAATCAGTGATAGTACACATCTATACCTCTGTATTTTCTAAGCTGCCAAAGTGAATGCTGGGAAAATCCTTAGAAGCCATTATACACTATAGTGGCATACACCACTTAATTATAAACAAAAGCAAGTGTGAATTCACAATAGTACAGTGCAATACACTCAATACAAATGTATCCCTGTCTCAGCTTTCCCATTAACAGAATCTGTCCCACCCACCCCCCCCAAAAAAATCCCCTAAAAAGTAGGTGGCATTTTAAGCACCATTTAAGTTGTAAGTGTGACAAGGAGGAACCTGGGTTGGAAGGAATATTTCTTAATCTCTTGTAGCTGAAACTCTTACTCTTGCAAGTATCAAAATATGCGACTGTGAAAGCACAGCCCTCTCCAACACTGCTTGAAAGTCTTGGAAGATGCTGGTGCACGTGAAAGCTCCTCTAAGCTCCATCAGCATCACAGTAAGCTTGAGAGTAATTCAGGATCCAGGGAACAAGGCTCGCTCTGTAATATTTGTGGGTAGTTGGAAGGCACACTGGTTTGTAGAATTTTGAAAATTATGATTTTATGGAAAAAATTAATGGAAATAGGAGTACTACCTAATTTTCAAAGATACCTATTGGAGTTCACCACATTTTGCCCTGTCTCCTGTATTTGGAAAGAAAGTTAGGGACAATGCTTTCTCTTTGTTATATGAAAAGGAAAGCTCCGCCAGGCGGTGGTGGTGGTGCACACCTTTAATCCCAGCACTCGGGAGGCAGAGGCAGGCAGATCTTTGTGAGTTGGAGGCCAGCCTGGTCTCCAAAACGAGTTTCAGGAAAGGCACAAAGCTACACAAAGAAACCTTGTCTTGGAAAAAAAAAAGAAAGAAAGAAAGGGAAAGCTCTATAGCATGGGAAAGGCCAAAGTAGGTGCTATTTTTCCCCCTGAAAATAGAGGGATATGCTCAGACTATATCTAACATCTGTAGAGAGAGACAGGGAAACCCCCAGAAACATAAGAACCTAATTTCAGTGCTGAATGTAGGTTCACATTGTCAACCATAGAGCCTGTTGCTAATCATTGCGGTTATTTACTAATAGAACAAAATGCCTAATGTTTTCACCATTATTCAAACTAAATGCTCACGTTTGCATCTTACAAGGTTATGCTACAGTTTATAATGTTGTGGGAATAGGTTCTTCCCTTCTCTCTCTCTCTCTCTCTCTCTCTCTCTCTCTCTCTCTCTC
>CABHPH010142880.1:0-11276 GCA_902168325.1 Peromyscus nudipes
TTTTTTTTCTCTTGCTTATTATTTTCAAAACGTTTTAAAATGTTTGTTTACATATCTTTCTACTTGCTTCTCTCCATCTGCCTGCTTGAGGATACTATTTTTTGCCATGTTTTTAGTTTTCCTTCTAACTTTACCACCACCTGTGCTTTCTTAAAATAAAATGGAATTTTTAGCTTTAGATGATAATTACTTTTACATCAGGCTGGAAAGTACTTGGAAACACTTTCTCATCACGGTTGCTTTCGTAATTCCATTATCCACCATATAGATGCAGGCACAGGGGCTATGGGGCTCTACACCCTGCTGCCCCTTTCAATCTAAAAGGGAAACGATTTCTCCTGCACCACATGTCCTTTTCTGAAATAGTACCTTGATGATTCTGTCCTTTGTACACATGGATACATATGCAACATACAGAACTCAGACAGATGCTAATATTTAAAAGCCTCTTCCAGATTTGCAGTGAAAAACAAAATTGAGATTTCAATATTTGATTCTTTATTACAAGATCTGGGTATTCTATGTTACCTTTCTGGCATTCTTTTTTTTTTTTTGAGACAGGGTTTCCCTGTGTAGTTTTGGATCTCGATCTGTAGACCAGGCTGGTCTCGAACTCACAGAGATCCACTTGCCTCTGCCTCCCAAGTGCTGGGATTAAAGACATACTACCACTACCCGGTGATCCTTTCTGCCATTCTTAAAGGACTTTTTCTCCTTCATGTAGACATAAATGTAACCATTCCTATGTGAAGAACAGGGGCCCATTATGTGGAAAATGTATATATAAGAATTGCCTGGGCTGACAATACTCCCTCCAAGAGCCAAAAGCCACATAGCAAAACCCCCGTATCTCAGGCATGAAAAGTCCTCTTTTGAGTTGTTAGTCAGGGCTATTCAAGACTTCCAAACATGTACTATTCCTACTGCTCTTGGTTGGCCCCTGGAGTCGGCACTGATCTGAAAGTACCCAAAGGCACCATGCAAGCTTCCAAAGGAAGGAAACGATTACCAGTCCTATCCAGCCATGATGCCTATGAACTACAATGCCCAGCATAGCGGGATAACCCTAAGGGTACAGTAGTGGTACACATTAGAGAACACAAAAGTACTCTAATTGGACTTAGGTCAGCTCAACAAGAGGGAAATCATGCCTGATAGAGTTCTTCACTTGTAAAAGCAGGATTTTTATGGGGTTATATCTTGCCTTGCTCAGCAGTTATCAGTCTGAAACAACCCAGAGAGGACTGTTTGCTAAGACAGCCTATCTCAAAAGATAATCTATCTTGCTTGAGTGAACAATTCCAAGAAGAAGAGACCATTGCTATTTGCACATACCCTCTGCTGTAGCACCTACTTCCTCATTCCTGGCCCCCTATAAAAGGTCCCAGCTAGTTTCTTTCCCTTGCAGGACCTCCATCCGATAGGAAAGTTCATGCCCCTTGCTGTATATGCTAGTAAACACAGCCTCATATGTGGAGGCCAGACTCTTTTCTCTCTCCTGCCCTTTGTCTCTTTACTCTGTACTGCAAAATATAACAATGCCTGGTACAGTTAGTACCCAGAACTAATGAAGTCATGATCTTAGAGGAGAACCAAAAATCTGCTACTTTACTAAACCAGAATAATCACTGTATCCTAAGTACATATCTTTATACCCACAGATAAGTGTAGACCTCACTACATAAAGAAAACTTCTCTTTGTAGTAGAAATGCAGAATTATGAAGCCCAGTCCCAACTGATACGACTACTCCACAACTTCTACACCTAATACTCAGAGGTCATGGTGAAAAAGGGAAGCAAAAGGATTGAAAGACACAGAAGATGGGGAGTTTGCTCTAAGATTATGTCTCCTATAAATGTCAGAGAAACTATATCCGTAAGATCTCACCAGTATGGCTGCTGAAACATAATTTGAAGAAGGAAGACACCAACAGACATTCTGATGTGAAGGTGGAAAGCTCAGGAGGCCTCAACCCAAGATAAACAACTACAGGCAACTAAGAATTCTGAGAGTAGGGAGTAAGAGAAAGAGTCTTCCCCAGGGATGAGCACAGCAATTGGTTATCTAGTACCAAAGAGTAAGCCCCAAAAGCATATACATACAAGTAATATAACATGGACTGAATAAGCTACATTTATAATATATTCAGGGATATATACACACACATACACACACAAACAAAGAAAAAGATGATGTGAATTTGAATGAAAGGCATGGGAGTACATAGGAAGGGTTGGAGAGAGGAAAATAAGAGGGAAATGATGTAATCATATTATAATCTAATGCCGTCTATAGAAAAGTAAAAGCCATACTCCCCTTTTAGAGAAACTGTAATACTGAAACTGGGGGTCTATTGGAACAGTCATGATGATAAACTGTGAAGAGACTACAACCAAAACACTGGTCCTGAAATTTAAAACTCATCCCTGTTAAGTTCTTTCTAGAAAAAAAAATGCAAGTTGTCTTCTCTTACCTTGCTGAGTTTCTTCTCTGTCAGCACATTTCACCTTCTAAATATTATAGCTTCATTTCCAGGACCTCTTGCCCGGCCCTATGGTCTATGGCTTGCTTTTGCCCTGGTATTGACTCCCAGGTAAAACAATGTCGAAACAAAACAAAACTCTTTTGTAGAGTTCTCTGTCTGCCCCGTATTTGGCATTTTCAAGCCAAACACATCTTCCGAAACACTGTTCTATCCAACTGCCAAGTGTTCTACCAAACTTGGAACTTCTGCTTGCCTGCTTGGTAATTCCTGTTTAATCCATCCCTCAAATTATCCGTTTGCATGTGATGGCTTGACCTTACTTCATTCTGTCATTTCTTGGGTCCAATTCCTTATCCTCAATAGAATGCAACTCTGCTCATGTTTATCAGACCAAGCCAGTGATTCATTTTCAGGCCTTCCTTCATTGGTTGCAAACTGAAAACATCCAGCCCGTGAGTACTTAATCTAGGAAGGTCTTTTTTCTCCTGGCTGCCAACTTCTTCACCTGACTCTTATCTTCATTCTCTTCCATGTGTTTCTGTTCAAAGACCACCGCCCTAAAGTGTCAGCCCAGGACTAATGTCTTCCTTCAACGTTTTCTTTTTCATATGTTTTGATTTAGGCTATAAATTTTATTTATATATCAGTAAATTATGAACATATGTCCAGAACCTAAAACTCGTTAATGAACTCAAGTTTAAAATTAACAGTATAGCCTCTTGGTGTGTAGCTAATAAATATGCTTAAATTGACATAGCGAACATTAAATGGCTGGCTCATTAATCTATCACACAGTCCCTCTACCAGTATTTTCTCTTAGTGACTTTTCTATGATGCAGGAAGTAGATGCTACAAAATGGATGCAACGCGGTGTCTCAGTAGCTGGCCCAGCACCCTCAGCTTGGGCACAGATACAGATTTTTGCCAGCTTATTTTGTCGCTTAGTAGACTTGTCTCAGTCAAAAGGGAAAATATTGACTTATTGGAGGCAAATTCCCAAACAAATAAGCAGCAGAAAAATAACAGTCAGTGCATGACTTAAACATTATAGGATTCTCAGTCAGTCTCCCCATGATCCTCTGTCCTGGTCCAAGGCTTTAACACACCAGCCTTCTGGGGGACATTTCATGTACAAGTTAGAGCAACTGCAAATAGTATCTATAAGTAAGTATCTCTGCAGTTCTCTCGGAGACTCAAAGCAATAAGAGGCACTGTCAGGATGAAGACTACGTTCTCAGTTGGGCTTTCATTTAGTTCTCACACTTTAATAGAAGAAGATATTCTCTGACATGCTGGCGCAATTCTCATTTTCTATTCTATCAACTGGAAAAAAAATATATTACCTATGATTCCAGAATGAAAAAATTCAGTTAGTGTCAGGTAAGAAGAGATTTTTTTATCATACTTTTCTTTTTGAGATAAGACAATATTTAATATGCTAAGCCATTTAATAAGAAAAATAAACTGCCAAAGGCCAGGTACCTGTGACTGGGAAAAGCTCACAAGAATGCTCCTCTTTCCAATCTCCAAGGTTACTGAAAAGTGCCACAGGAGGTCCAACTCTCAGCCAAACACCACTCAGTGGGAAGAGATTCCATTTCTGGGATCTCAGTAGGTGTTACTTACTATGGTTCACACAAAAGACCCACAGAGGGAAGACGATGCCAGTTAAGGTTATCAGGGAAAACCACTGTTGGAGAGGATGTCTAGGGCTTAGCCTTCCCTGTCTCCCTCTTAGAGGACAGCTCCACATAAGCTGTGCCCAGGAGAGAAGAGGACTCTACTTTAAATGCCCCCAGAGAACAGGTACTACAATTCTTCAGCACAGCCACATTCTTCATTACCAGGCAGCTGTTCAGATTTATCTATATACTATAAGTTTTCATGGACAAAATTGACTTTTTAATCATACAGACTTAGTCCACTCTGCACCAAATGAAAACAAGTATTAACAGTGTTGAAACTGATGCTGCTTAACTGCCGGAACCACAAATAGATCAATTCAAATTACATTCTGGTCAGTACAAGATACCTTTCTGATACCAAAATCTTTATTTGCTGTAATTGGGTATAAGTAGATGAAAACTACAGGAGCGTTGTAAAGATCTGGCTAGTCTGAGGATACTGAGATACAATTATTTGCCCATGACTGATCTGTCAGCAAGGATGTTAATTGACCTTGTTATCCAAGATGAAGGTGGAGCTGAGTTCCACTTGTGACATGGTACTTAAAACTTTGCAGATGACGAGTTGAGCCCATTTGCTGATGTCAGGAAAGGAGGCTCAAGCACATCCACATTTACTGGTAACACTCTACAGAGCTTTGACGGGCTATGTCTGGGCTGTTTCCAAAAGCTAGGCTATAACAGAATAACATTCGAGACAGTATTTGACTGTTCTTCATCAGCCGCTGACAGCCACTTGGATAGGCTAAATCAGCACCCTTCTGAATCAGATTAGTCCTGTTCAAATAAGCAAATAATTTAAAATAAGCAGGCAGCCAGACATCCCTTGAACCTGCCTTGGCCTCTGTCTCCTTAGTGTGCATTCATGCATGTCCCAGTATATGAGGAAAAGAGAATTGGATATAACTGTCCTAGATCAATGACAACCAAGGCAATAAATTGACCGGTGAAAATAGAGTTATAAGACGTTAACTTCTACTTCATAGACAAATAATGGGGCTTGATGAATACTTGGTATTTAATAACTTTCCAGGTACAAAATAAGGAATAGACACACAGTTGTTATGTAAATGTTTGGTTTTTCTTTGGGCTGCATCTGTAAGAGCTCACAGTGCTGGGAAAGAGGACCATCTTGAGTGCACAACATGTGCAGAAAGACATGAATGAGAGGGACTTCCTGGAAAGGTCCAATGTGGCTGCTTTTGCACAATTGGGCTGTGGCAAAATATGGAGCAATTTTGAGTGACTGATATGAGCCCTTGAAGACCTCAGTCTCAGAACACCTTTCAAAAATTCAAGATACAGAATGAAGATAATACTGGTTTAGGATGGATGACACATGACTAACATCTAACTTGCCATGACTGGAAGGCAGAGCTGGCCCTGCTGCCTCCATTCTCTCACCATACCCCTCTAGTGCAGAATCCTGTGCTAACTCCCCGTTTGAAAGAAGACTGAACAAAGACTATTCTCTGTCACAGTCTTGTTACCCACCTTCCCAAGCTCACTGCTACTCATTCCTTCTCTTCAACCCAGCTACATCCTCCTGGCTTCTCCTGGACCAAGTCAGTGTTGACACCTGACCATTAGCATCATTTGCAAGAGGACAGACTCAGAGATTTTATCAGAAGCTGTGGTGACTTCCTCTGATGTCATGTGTCTTGGCATCTGTTTCAAATGTAAGTTTAATTCTCTCCTACAGGAAGCAGGGAGTCAACCTTGACATAGATTTTTCTTTCTCCATCCCCTTTCCTTAGTTTGCTGATCTAAATATCGACCTGACACAGCAGCCTCCTAATGACCTTGGCCTCTAGAACACAGACATAACCTAGACATCCCCACCCCAACTCCTCCATCCACAAACATGCGGATAAACTGTAATGACTACCTCTTGGCCATAGCGCAACCACAGAACCTTTGCCGACTTGCTCTAAGCCCACAATGAGAATCCCTGAAGGAAATCTGCTTGTGGAACTCCATGGGTCCTCCAGACCTACTACTCTACAGATACTTGACCCTGTCTTGCTCCAAAGTCTATAGCAGGGCATGCATGTCAGGGCAGATTCTCTTTCCCTTTGGTGCAGGAGAACACTATCCTTCCCTCTTGCATCTGTAAGTAATAAACCACCTCTGTGTTTTACTGTATTGCTTCTTCTATGTTTCACCCAAACAACCACACCCATACTCAGTATCTCTACTAGTCAGGGCTCTCCTAGACAGAGGGTATTTGGTAGTCATAAACTGTACATAGGTCAGACATAAGCTGAGGAGTATTTGACACATAAACAAGTTATCATTGAATGGACATTTGGCAAGTCAGACACCTGGGCTTTAAGTGTCTACCATGATGAAGGGTTTGTGAAAAGCATGTAATAAATATCTGTCACCAAATTACTACAGACTCATCTGGGTAGGATTACAATTTATAGCCACTCTTGTGAGAGATAACTTAATACTAATTTACTAATTAGAAAAAAAATACATAGTAACCACTTATTTAACTAGCTATCTTTCTATAAGATTGACAGCTCACTATAGCAGTCTCCCCATTGTAAAGTTCTACACTCTGTGGTTTCAGTTGACTGTGGACAGTCATGATCAGAAGAGATTAATGGAAAATTCCAGAAATGAATAACTCATAAGCTTTGCCAGTCTGAGTAGCATGATGAAATTTTCTGGCACCATTCCTCTCTATCCAGACTGGGGTGTGAATTACCCCTGTGTTCATTGTATTCACACTGCCTTTATCAGTGGGAGGAGAGAGAGTGAGTGAGTGAGGGTGAGCACACAGTCACATAATTGATACAGCTATGTATACTTGCTAATCCCTTACTATTTCTACTCTACCTATAAAACTTTATGAGTATTTTTATAGAGAGTGAAGCATGACTCTGTTGATATTTCCTATGATTTTACACATCCACGTGGGCCATGTGACTATATGAACAGAGTTCCCCATTTCAAAGCAATTCTCTAAAATCTCCTTCACATCTGTCCATGAGTTTACCAATCACTTTGTTCCAACTGCTGCTGGTAGGCAATGATCTTCATGGGGAAATGTTCTATCCTGCTGCACTAGCATAGGGCCTGGCATATAGTAGACCCTTTATACATGTTTACTGAGTGAATAGCATTAGAAAGAGGTATTCATTCAGCATTCTGAAAAGGAACATAGTAGTTAAAATCAAACAGACTTGAACAATAAGGGTTAGCTGATAAAATATATGGGTTTCCTCTCAAATGCATTTGTCAGAACACTAGTAGATATTCTTTCACCTACGTGTTAATAAATGCCTAGTCTAAAATCCATGGTCATCTAGAAAAGCTAACTGCCTATGAGCCTACACCACTGCAATGTGAAGAAGTTGGATTCTCTAGTACCTGGAAGGACGAGGCAAAAGGCTTTACTCAATCCACTGGATGGCAAGAATGAGACTGTAAAGTGAATTTACTGAGCTCCGGTTGCCAACTTTCCTGAGCGTGCTGACACAACGCACTTACATGTAGGGATTTATGTAAATGAAGTATGTTTGCAAGTAATAACAAAAAGCCTGAGACAATTCAGGAACCAAGGCTCAGAGCTCAAACAATCAGATGAGGATAGACCTTCTGAACAGCTATATAGGACTGTGCTGGCTTGAAAGAAAATTGTCCCTAAAGGGGGTGGCACTATTAGGCAGTGTGGCTTTGCCGGAGTAGGTATGGCCTTGTTGGAGAAAGTGTGTCTCTGTGGAGATGGACTTTGAAGTCACATATATATTTAAGCCACACTGAGTGTCTCAGACCAATTCCTGTTGCCTGAATATCAAGATGTAAAACTCTTAGCTTCTTCTCCAGCACCATGTCTGTCTGCATGCCACCATATCCCACCATGATAATAATGAACTGAATCTCTGAACTGTAAGCCACCCATTAAATGTTTCCCTTTATGAGAGTTGCCATGGTCATGGTGTCTCTTCAGAGCAATAGAAACCCTAATTAAGACAAGGACATCTGTGCAGCAATGCAGCATCCAGGGCAAATACTTCAAAGGACATCCTATTTATTTATAAGGTCTGGTAACATCTTGGGCTATGCAATCCAGTCCTTTTTTGTGTTGCTTTCCTGGTCCCTTTCTCTCTCTCTTTCTTTCTTTTTTTCTTTCTCTCTTTCTTTCTTCCTTTCTCCCTCCCTCCCCTCCCTTCCTTTCTTCTTTCCTTCCTTTCTCTCTCTTACTTTCTTTCTTCCTTCTTTTCTCTGTCTCTCTTTCTTTTTAAATTTATTTTGATAGTTTTGCCTGAATATGTGTATGTATTCTCTATGCATGCCTGATGGTGAGCAGTGGGCACTGGATTCCTGTAAACTGGAGTTATAGATGTTTTTGAGCCATTGTATGGTACTGGGTATTGAACCCACATCCAGTGCAAGAGCTGCAAGTGTTCTTAGTCACTAACCCATCTCTCCAGTCCTCTAGTTACCCTTGAGAGGGACAAATGAGGAAAGAGTAGAACTAGGTTAGATCATCTGAACAGGGGCCCTGCAGAGGCTGTGGCAGCCTGGACCACTAAGAATGTTTCCAGTTACAAAACTCACTGTAAGTCTGAGATGCACGGGGATTGTGACAATCTAGACAAAAGTGCTTCAGCACAGGACACTGGCCCAGACACAGATGGGTGAATTAAAAATTAAAGTTTTTATAAAAGAGCAGTAAGATTCATCAAGGTACATTCTGAGAACATGGCCTCAAACCCCTGAAGTGGGGATTTCAAAGGTGCTAGTCCATCTGGACATATTTCTGAGAGGAAAGACTACCTGAATTCATTCACTGCTGCAAAATTCTTTCATGTAGTTTTAGATTTTGAGTTGCACGATGTCTGATCAGAGCTTGTTCCTGATTGATAATGTGAAAACTACAGCAGAGATTTTGTGCCCTCAACTCAGGATCCCCACAGGGAGGCTCCATATGGTAAACTTTAGATTCCATTAACATACAGAGAGGGTGGAGGGGGAAGGGAGAAGGGAGGAAGAAAGGGAGGGAGGGAAGGACAGAGGGAGAGAGGAGAGAGAGAGAGAGAGAGAGAGAGAGAGAGAGAGAGAGAGAGAGAGAGAGAGAGATCAGCTGCAGTTTGGTTCTCTTTGTCTCAGAGATGCCACCAGAAAGCAATGAGAAAACATATAAATCATACAAATTAATGAGGCATTTTGATTCATGTATACATTACACAATATTTACATCAAGTGAAGCATAGCTATACTCTCAAGAATCTACCATTGAGACAAACATACTCAAACTACTTTCTCCCAGCTTCTTGAACATGTAGCTTAGCACATGATTCCTTTCTGTGGTAGCCCTCTGTGCAGTCATTTCATCAGAGCCTCTTGCTCCTGAGTGTAACTTGGTACCTCTCCCTGTTGATCTTTTCCCTGCACTCTACTAACATCTTGTAACCATCATTGTCTTCCAGATTTCTATGAGATCAGTTCTTTAAGATTCTAGAACATGGGGTATTTTGACTGTCTGTGTCTGACTAATTTAACTTATGATAATGACCTCCAATTCTAGCTATGACTGGATTTCATTCTGTTTTATGATTGAATAGTATTCTGTTGTGCACACACAACCCATTTTCTTTACCCATTTATCTGTGGATAAGTTAATCAGGCTATACCTATTTCTATCTAGTGTGACTAGTATAGCAATAAATGTATGAATGTTTATGTCTCTTTGACAGATTGATTTTATTTTCCTTATATTATACCCATTGTCAGGGTTTTCAGATAGCACAGTAGTTCTTTGCTTTATCTTTTTTGAGGAATCAAGGCACAATTTACTATGAAATCAATGTGGCAGACTTGAAAAAGATTGAATACAAGTTCTAGAAATGAAGCATCTATTTTTTACATTTTTGAAATTATAATATAATTGTATAATTTCCCTCCTACCTTTCTTCTTTCTTCCTTCTCCCTTGATACCCTCTTGCTCTCTCTCTCAGGTTTTATGGCCTCTTTCCTTTAATTGTTGCTATATATTTATTTCTAAATGCATAAATATAATGTGGTCAGTTCATATAAAGTTATACACACACACAAACACACACGTGCATGCACACACACACACACACACACACACACATACATATACGCATATAGTCTCTGGCCCAACTACTTGATATTGGATAATCTTCATAAACTAGCAGGATTCCCAACTATATTTTAAGTATTTTTTGTATGCTCACAGATAAGTGCAGTTCTCACTTTTTATCCAAGAAACTTCTCTTTGCAACAGATAGAGACATTACAGAAAAAACACTTATCAAAATGCAGAGAATTAAGTGGTACTCAGTCCCAGGTGATCCATCTACAGCACTGAGACTCAGGAATCAATGTGGAAGCCAGGCAGAAAGATTGTAAGAGGCAGAGGAGCAGGAAGTCCTCTGTCAAATGAATCATCTATATGGGAGTGAAAAGTGTGCATTGGTATGCGTAGGAGTGTGAACACATGCATATGTGTGCATAGGTGTATGTGCGGTAGGGTGCTCATGAAAGGAGAAATAAAAAACAGAAGGTTAGATGTGAAGGTATCCTCATAGTATAGTCTAGAGAGAAGAAGAAAATGTGGAGGAAAATGAAAGATGAGCAGATTTATTGTACCTTTGGTTAATATTTCAGAAATTTGAAATATAAAGAATAGAAGAGTGGGAAAACTTGAGAAGACAGAATTGGAGGAAATGTCTAATTTCCACTTCAGGAAGTTCAGTGAGTAAAGAATTTTTAAACCTGTTCAATACATGAAGAGGAAGACGAAAGAGGTAGAAGATGGATTTCAAAAGCAGCCACAGAGAAAGGTCACTGTCGTACTTCTCTCCTCCTGGCACATCTGAAGATGCTGCTAAATACTTGAGGGATGGGGAGTGTCACGCACTTGGAAGACAGGTTTCAGCTAAGAGAGAACTCGAGCAACTCTTCCTTTACAAAATGGTGGAATGCAGATAATTTTTGGACAAATGTAACTGAGTTTTAACAAAAGATACTCTCTATGTGAATTTGCGTAGCCCTAGACAAAGGTGTGTGTGGGTACCACAGGCAGCACAGCTGTTGTAGTTTTCTCAGACATGTTTAGATGTT
>CABHPH010142881.1:0-43217 GCA_902168325.1 Peromyscus nudipes
TTTTTTTTTAGAAGTGAAGAAATATAATTTATTTCTTTTTTCCCAACATAATATTTTTATTGATTACTTGGGAATTTCCCATCATGCACCTGGCTCACACTCCCTTCCCAATCCTCCCAGGTCTGCCCCCAACCCTTGGGACCCTCCCCCCACCAAAAGGAGGAGGAGGAGAAAACAACAAAACAAACAAGCAAACAAACAAAACCAAGACCAATCTGTGTTGCCCACAGACTCACTGGAGCAAGGTCAAGCTCAAGTGGTCCTTCCCCAGCTGCGCCACTGTCAGGAGCCATCAGTTGTGGAGAGCTACGCTTCAGCATCCTGATCATAATTTTAAGGGTTCTCTTCAACGGCCTTCTGTCTCGGCTGTTACTTTTTTGGGAGGGTCAGTAGGGTGGGTGTAGGGGTTGTCACACAAGCCTTCTGTGTCCCTCTTTCTCAATTGTGAGTCCTCAGTCATCAATATCACTGCCAAAGCAGCTTCCTTGCCACTTATAGTCAGCGGGAGCATGGATCATGGATGTCCACCCTGTTTCTAGCGTCAGCACGTGCCACGGATCTCAGGGTGGTCTTCGGTGGCAGTATAGACCACGGATATCCACATGGTCCTCTGCTGCAGCACAGGCCATTAACATGGGCCTCCAGGGCAACACAGGCCGTGGACAATATGGTCCTGGATGGTAGCCTGGTCCACAGACATCAACAGGGCTCCAGGCAGCAGCATAGACCACAAACATCCACATAGCCTTTGGTGGTAACACAGTCCATGGACATTAGCACAGCCTCTGACTACAGTAGGACCGTGGACCCAAACATGGCCCTAGAGTAACATGGCTTTCTTCTCGGCAGTGTCTCATTCCAACCATCATAATATGGCCCACTCACTTTTAAATGCTTCCACCCCATTTAAAATAGAAGAGTGCAAGTGATTGCTCCAGCCTACCAGTCTCTTTCAATTCCAAGTGCCTCATCCTTTCCATATCCGGGGCATGCTACATCTGCCTGACAAATAGGGAGCAGCTGTTGGCCTCAACTCATAAATGAATGGAAAGTCCTGGTCCATCAACATCTGGTTCAGCCATTCTCTGAGGCCCCTCCTCTGGACTGTGGCTTGCTTTGAGCTGACTGGCCAAGGTTTGTGTCCACCTCCCAAGGCAGCTACTCTGAGCTTTTGGCTTTGTCTTTTCTGTCCCTATGTTCTTCTTCAGCCAAGACATAGTTATCTGTGGGCATGCGCAGTATGCAGGTCTGGGCTGTAGGAACACAGAACTTGGCAAACCCAGCCACCCAGTGACAGCAGTTGTTTTCACTCTAAAGACAGCTTAGAATTGAAAAGGAAGAGGTGGGCAGTGGCTGAGATGTAGCCCAGTTTGTAGAATGCTTGCCTGGTTTACACAAAGCCCTGGATTCCATCCCCAGCAGTACATCAACCAGGTGTGGTGGCACACGTTTGTAAGCCCAGCATTTAAGAGAGCAGGAGTTCCAGGTTATCCTGGGCTACGTAATGAGTTTGAGGCCAATTTAACTTACTTGAAGTTCTCTCCCAAAAAGATAAAGAAACAAAAGTTAGTCTAGAGTTGTCCAAAATGCATCGAGCCAGACATCATCCTCAGCCTGAGAAGATGTCCCACTCCCTACTCAAATATAAAGCCTGCATGTGTTGCAGAAGGCATGAGCTAACAGTGTGGAGCTGAGGAAAACAGTGGAAAGACAAGAAGGCCCAAATCTAAGCTGATGAAAAGCCAGAGTGTAGTCCCATAGCACAGAGATGTGAGGCTGAAGGTGGATGGAAACCCAGAAGCCTCCCCAGTATTCTGAACAGATGTGTATTAGTCAGGACTCTCTAGAGGAACATGTCTTAGGGTTTCTACTGCTGTGAAGAGACACCATGACCACAGCAACTCTTGTCCATTGTCATCATGGCGGGAAGCATGGCAGTACTCAAGTAGACATGGTGCTGGAGAGGTAGCTGAGAGTTCTACATCTGGATCGGCAGGCAGCAGGAAGAGAGTCCATCCCTCCAACAAGGCCACACCTCCAACAATGCCATTCCCATGAGTCTGTGGGGGCTATTTTCATTCAAACCACCACAGAACAGAACAGTTAGAATGAATCTACATACAGATATAGAAAGGGGATTTATTAGAGTAGCCTACAGGTTGTGGTCCAGCTAATCCAACAATGGCTGTTTACCATGGCTGGTCCAAGAATCCAGTGGTTGTTCAGTCCATGAGGCTGGATGTTTCAACTGGTCTTCAGTATATGTCAGAATCCCAAAGATAGGCTCTAATGCCAGTGAAGGGATGGACTCACCAGTGAGAGAAAGCAGAAAGCTTTCTTCTTACATGTCCTTTATACAAGCTGCCACCAGAGAGTGTGGCCCAGATTAAAGGTTTATCTTCCCGCCTCAAAAGATTTGGATTAAAAGTGGGTCATCCCTCTTCAAATAATTTATTTAAGGAAAAAAAATCTCTCACAGGTGTACCTAGCCACTCAGATTTTAGTTAATTCCAGATGTCAAATGGACAGCCAAGAATAGTCATTGCAAGCTACTTACCTGGAAATATCTAGACCCCCACAGAATATAGTAGCTTTTGCTCAGGACACTGAACTTGCACAAAAGAGAGAGGAGGGGGAGGCTGTGTGGGAAGAGCTTGAGGGACACAGCTGGTCCACGTGATCTTCAGGAACCCAACCACGGTCTCTATGTCAGGCTCCTGATGCTGATTACAGGTAGACAAGGGTGTGTAGAAGGTCTAAGGCAGTGGTTCTCAACCTTCCTCATGCTGTGACCCTTTAATACAATTCCTCATATTGTGGTAACTTCAACCATAAAAACATTTTGTTGCTACTTCATAACTGTAATGTTGCTACTGTTATGAATTGTAATGTAAATATTTGTGTTTTCTGATGATCTTAGGTGACCCCTGTGAAAAGGTCATTTGCCCCCCAAAGGGGTCATGACCCACAGGTCGAGAACCACTGGTCTAAGGCATCAAACTACAGGTGCTTGGCACATTGGGGCCCACTCAAAAATGTTTGATTTATCAGGTCTCTGGGGAAACATGTATTTAATCTACAGTATTTTCCGGTGTGTCTGATGAGCAGCCAGCTAATGATTATACATTGGGAAGTGTGAGATGTCCATATTGACCATGTTTACTGGCCCTGTAACCATAGTGACCATTTGAGGGACACTTTGATGCTAAGCGCTCATGACACATGATGAGTACTAAGCTTCACAGCACCCTGGTGTGAATATGCACCTCCAAATTCATGCACTGGAAATGCAATCCCTAATGGAACAGCACTGAGAGGTGAGGCCTTTGACGGATGTGAGATGGGGGGAGGGTCCTACCCTTGTAACAGATCAGTGCAGTTATTAGAGACTTAGTTGTAAGTTCCTGACATAAAGGATGAGTTTGGCCTCATTTTCCTCTCTGTCTCGTGAGCAAAGCTCTCTGCCATGCTCAGATTCAGCACGAAGGTCCTCACTGGATGCTGGTCTCACACTCTGAATTCATGGTCTCCAGAATCACGAGACATTTTTTTAAAAAAATAATTTACCCATCCTGCATTGTTCTGTGGTAGCCATGGAAAGGAGACCAGACACTCTTAGAGACGTTTGTTACTGTCACCACGTTCTCCATGGCCAGTTCTGTGCCTCCCCTCAGGTCACACAGCTTCTCAACGAGAGAGCTGGGATGAGTCCTACTCACAAGCCAGGGCTGTTTCCCATCTGTCTTCAGTTGTTTCTTTCTGGCCTGCTCAGGCACAGGCTGATTAGCAATACATAAAACCTCACCGGAGCAGGACCCCAGGACTGCTGTTGTCTGGTACCCCAGGGAGGCTTTGGGTCTATTTACATAAAAACAAGTATCCCTAGATGGGGCAGGGGAGAGAGTTCAGTCAGCAAAGCAAGCATGAGGACCTGAGTTCAGTTCCTCAGAATTCACCTCAGATGTGGTGAATCCAGCTTCGCAATCCCAGTGCTGGGAAGATGGAGACAGGTGGATCCGGATCCCTGGAGCTCAGAGTCCAGCCGGTCCTGTCTACTTGGAAAGTTCTAGGTTAGTGAGAGTCTATTTCAAAAAAGGTAGACAGCATCTTTGTACACATATCTGACCTCTACAGATATGTGCACACGTGTTACACATATATTTACAGGTAAACGCACACACAGACACCGACACAGACACACACATACAAAGCCACCAAGTACCTTGAAGTCTGGAAGTGTAGCTCAGTGGTAGAGCACCTGCCCAGCATATACTACAAGGCACTGAGTTTGATCCCAGCACCGGAACAAGACAAACAAAAACTCCCTCAAGCACCCTAGAAGCTCTTTGAGAGAGTCTCAACAACCGCATCAAGTTACTAACTTTTAATTCAATGAGTTCCTCTCCTTTAGTAAGATTTAATCAAGCCAGGTGTGGCGGCACACACCTGGATTTCCAGCAGTTAGAAGACTAAGGCTTGAAAATCATGAGTTCTAGGCCAGCCCAGACCTCATAACCAAACCCTGTCTCAAAACAAAGAGGGGAACAAGAGGGGGAGGTCAGGAGATGGCTCCGTGGGCGAAGCGCAACACTGAGGCCTGGGTGTAACAGGGCTCCCCTGCAATCCCAGCATTGGGAGTAGGATATGGGAAAGTCCCTGCACTTGCTGGTCACTCAAGCTAGTCAGTGGGTGAGCCCCAGGTTCAGTGAGAGACCCTGTCTCAAAAAATAAGACAGAATTGAGTGAGGAAGATATTGGGTATCAACTTCTGGCCTCCACATGGAGATGCATGGACTCACGCACCTACACACACATTAGCATGTACATCACACACACACACACACACACACACACACACACACACACACACACACCATCACCACCACCACACCACATCAATCTAACAGCGTCAGCAGAACCCTGCCCCACTGCACTCCCTGCAAAATGAAGACATCCACCCAGAGGCTTGGATCAGTCCCAGACAGGAACATGAATATGCTTTGCAAAATTCTTCCCAACTTGAGTTCTCAACCTGGGAACAGGAAACTCTCAGGCCCTGAAGTTCCACGTGAGATTCTGCATGAATAGGCACTTCTGTCTGAGCCCCGAGCTTTCAACAGATTCTCAAAGGCGCCCCAGAGGACTTCATTCATAATTAACTTTAAGGGTCCCCCCCGCCTGCCACTTCTTGTTTTCAAGGAAACTTTAAACTGTTCCCAAAACAGGCACTCTGGGAAATTAGGAGCACAGATATCTTATGAAAACACAGCAGTGGGTATGATTTCAGAAAATTCTAAATGGCTCTATTACTTTATTATATTTATAACTAAGTAATTCTTTTATTGGGGGTCATGTCTGAGGCTTTTGTTCAATATAAATTTTTTTTTCTAAAATACTCCTCTGGGTTGGGGAGATGTCTCAGTCAGGAGAACCCTCCTAACCTTACAAGCATGAGGGCCTAGTCTGATCCCCAGGCCTGTGTGAGAAAACTGCACCCATTTGTAATCTCAGGACTTGGGAGGTGGAGGCAGGTGAACCCCTGGGACTCGATGGACAGCCAGCCTAAATGACTCTGATGAGCCCCAGGCCAATGAGAGACCCTGTCTCAAGCAATGTAAAGTGGGGAGGTGCCCCAGGAATGTCACCCAAGGCTATCCTCTGACCTCCACAGACACATGCACCCACATGCACACACAAAAGCTCCAAATCTTATTTCGTGAAGGGTAAAAATAAAAACCCAGGGTTGGGATGTGGCTCAATGGTAGAGCATTTTCTTGGCATGTGCAAAGTTATGGGTTCAAACCCCAGAACCACAAACAAAACAAACAAATAAATAAATTCATATTGAAATAGACAGTGAGTCTATCATGGTTCTTGTTTTTCTAATTGTAAAGGAGTGCAGTACACAGAAGACTTATATAAGGGATATTTTTACTAAATATATTGCTCAAGTCTGAGAGTGTAGCTAAGTGGAAGATTTTATATATATATATATATATCTTATATATTAATCAATTCACTTATTGTATTTGCAGTGAGTTCTATTCCGAGCACTGATTTTGGTATAGACTATTTCACTGCAAACAAGCAGAAGTCAGTTTCTCTACAAACAAAAAAACAAAAAGCCCCTTGCGTCTAAATGGGGGAATATAGATGAGAAACCAAAGCCACAAACTCAACATGAAGAGAGAGAAGACAGCAGTAAGTACATACCAGCTTTGTGAGGCTGCTGTAACAAATACTCCCAAGCTTAATGGCTTAAGCAACAGAAGTTCCTACCCCACAGCTCTGGAGGCAGCAGTCTGCAATAGAGGCGTCAGCAGGGCCAGGTGCTTCTAAGCACTGAAGAGGGTCCTTGCGTGACTATCTCCTAACTTCTCCTGGTTGCCAGCAAGCACTGGTGTCCTTGGCTTGTGGACACATCATTTGAGTTGTTACCCATGCCGTCACATGTTATGCCCCTTGTGACTGTCTCTGTGGCTAAAATTTTCTTATCCTCTGTGGGCACCAATCACTGGGTTAGGACCCCCCCAAATTCAGTGAGATCCAGTCTTAACTGGTTATAGTTGCAAAAAAATGGACTTTCAGGAAGATCACAATCACATTTTTGGGTGGGGGAGATGGCTCTGTGTGCATTTGCTGTCCTTTCCTGGTGACCTGAGTTTGATCCCTGTAACCCATGAAAAGGTGGAAGGGGAGACCTTACTCCACGAAGTTGTCCCCTCTGACCTCCACATACACACCCTGGTATGTGCGTGCCCCGACACATGCTTATGCACACACACAATTAGACATTTTATATATCTTTTGGAGCATGCATGTAACCCATAGTAAGTGTGATGGACAGAAGCTAAGTTGTTACCTGGGAGTCAGAGCAATGGGCACTAACATCTTTGAAAAGAAACACTGGAAGCCACACCACTAGAGCAGAGACCAAAATGAAGTAAAGAAATGAGCGCTGAGGGTGCAGGGTACCAGGGAAGAGACGTCCAGGCCCATGCACTCAAACTGTGCAATAACGACCTTTGCTGTCTGAGCCGTTGAATTCTGTGGCAATTTGCAGTAGTAGAAAATGACACAGTGTCACTTGCACTATTCATTAACGATTATTATTGCCGTGTAACAAGTGACTACTGACTTGGAGGCTTAAACTTGTTTAAGATTTATTTTTATTTGTGTTTGTGTATGTGGAGGCCAGAAAAGGGCGTTGGATCCCCTGGAGCTGGAGTCACAGGCACAGTTGTGTGCTGCCTTCTGCGGGTGCTGGGAAGCCAATTCATGTCCTCTGCAAGAGCAGCAATCAGTCTTAACTGCTGACCCATCTCTTCAGCCCCAACAGCTTAAAACTCAGCTCCCCGTTTCTGTAGGTTACGAGTCTAGACCTCTGCTTAGGGACTCACAGGGCTGGGACTTTGGTTGGTCATGTTCCTTTTAGGAACCATGGGTCCATTCTCAAGCCCACACAGCTGTCAGCCAAGTTTAGTTCTTTATAGGTGCAGGTAAGAGCCCTCCTCCTCTGCTTTAGTCTGAGTTAGGGCCTCACTCTATTGCCCAGGCTGCCCCGGAATTCACAATCCTGCTTCAGCCTCCCTGGTGGCATGATCACAGGTGGACAGCACCACACATGGCCCTTTCCTCTCTTGTTATGGGTCCGGGCCCTTTAGCTCCCAGAGACTGCCTATGGCTCCCGGCCACGTGCTTCCCCTCTGTAGCCTCTCACAGTGCAAATCCCCCCCCAATTCCACGTCTCTGATCTCTTGATCCAGATTTAAGGAGTTGAAGGGATGAAGTCAGCTGGATTATCTCCACTAAAACAATTTACAAACATAGTTTATTACATAGTTTATTATGAAAGCCACAGCCAGACAGCTAGATGAAAAGGTCTATATGGCAAGGTCCACAAGGACCAGGAGTCCAGACACTTCAATCCTGTGGAGCTGAGCCTGTCTCCCTCCAGTTCACTGATGAGATGCTCACCCACAGCGATGCTCACTTAACCCTCACCATGGAGGGCTTTTTGTTTTGTTTTGTTTTGTTTTTTTGGTTTTTCGAGACAGGGTTTCTCTGTGTAGCTTTGCGCCTTTCCTGGAGCTCACTTGGTAGCCCAGGCTGGCCTCGAACTCACAGAGATCTGCCTGCCTCTGCCTCCCGAGTGCTGGGATTAAAGGCGTGTGCCACCAACGCCCGGCTTTGTTTTGTTTTGACTGAGGTTTTCCTGTAGATGTGGCAGATAAAGTCACTGCCCATTGGTGATTGAATTTGTTTTCTAGCTGTCTGTCTTACAGACAGACAGAGAGTGTTCGCTGGGCAGCAGGATACTGCAGGCTACCTTGGGATTCTGAGTCATGTTCATCTTCCCCCGTTATGGATGTGGCCATCTTCGTTGAGGGCCCTGAAAGTGCAGTGTGCCTGGCAACACAGGCAGAGCCAAATCAGAACGAATAAAGGCAGAGGGGTCTTCTGCTCCATGCCAGCCACCACACTGGACACTTCACAGACCTCCTTTCAGCCAATTCTTCCTTCTGTATAAGCACCATTAGCTTCTGTACAGATGAAAAAAAATCTAGGCTCAAATGACTTCAGAGATCTCTCTGAAATCTGAAATGGTAGAGATGGGATTTGAACTTAAAGAGTCAGAAACTCAGGATCTCAGTTCCAGGTTTATGACTTTTTATCCTGTCAATCCTCCTGCCTCACTCTGTCCATCTATAGAGTTGGGTAGACAGAATATCCTTGCCAGGAGGCTGGAGAGATGGCTCAGAGGTTAAGAGAGCTTGCTACACTGCCAGAGGACCAGAGTTCAGGTCCCAGCACCCACATCGGGTAGCTCACAAATGCCTAGAACTCCAGCTCCAAGGGATCTGATGCCCTCTCTGGCCTCCATGGTCATCTGCTCACACATGTGCACACTCACTCAGACACATACATACACATAATAAAGAAAGGAATTGTGTCTTCTAAACAGCAAGAATTGCAAGAAGCTGAGCATGGAGCTGCTGGCCTCAGTCTTTAGCTCTTTATGTCCATTTACTGGGAGAGGTTGTCTTATAGGTAACCGCAAGGACTCAGAAGAAAACCAAGCCAATAAACCATCTTGAAGATGCAAAGCTCTGACCAGGAGAGCCAGCAACTGGAACCTGGGGACAGCAGCAGTGTGTGTAGGGACCGAGGCAGAGTAGCTGAGTAGGCACAGATCTTCCTTATCCCCCACAGAATCCTGTAGTTCTAACCCTGTGTGCGCAGGGTCCTGAGTCGCTGACAGAACCCAGCAATCCATCTTGCCTGAAAACAAATGGCTTGTTTAAATCAGAAGCAGACAGCCCAAGCAGAATTGTCCCCCTAGAGTGTCTTTCAAGCCTCTTTATTAGGCGCCACGAGGTCTTCTAGACGATTCGGCCCAAAAGGAGAAGTGGTTAATTACTGTTCACGTTGCCTAATTGGGAAGCAAAGACCTTGCAGGGTATTTGGAGGTCTGTCTTAGAAACACAAACCAGCAAGAGAAAATATGTGTGTTTACAACAGTCTTGGTGTCCTCCCCCTCGGTGAAGGCAGAGGAAAGGGAAGAAAATCTTTTGAAGCATGGCACATAGGCCATGTCTGGCAGGATAGGATTATTTCAGAAGCCGACTCCAAACGGGTGCAGCTGGGCCAACTAAATGGCTCAGCGGGTAAAGGTGCTTGCCGCCAAGCCTGATGACCTGAGTTTGATTTCCCACACAGTGGAAAGAGAGAACCAATGTCTGCAAGTTGTGCTCTGAGCTCCACATGGGCTCTGTGCTACTCATGCTTGCACTGCCCTCCTGTACACACACACACACACACACACACACATACACACACACACACACTCACTCACTCACTCAATCAACCAATCAATCAACCAATCAACCAGTCAATGTGACAAAAGAATTTGAGCAATTAACATTTGTCACCAGGATGCTGACAGCAGTTGGATGTTCACGCCCATTTTGAGGATGAGATAATGAAGTCTGGGGAGAAACTAAGTTTATGGAATCCCGGCCCCCTAGTTCATCTACAGGTGGGGCTCAGCACGTGGACACATGATGATGGGGTTGGGATGGAGAGAACAGGAGAATCCAGCCACAGTGGGTGCGGCGCAGCAGGCCAGGCTGCCTTGGACCAGATGGTGCCTGGGGGCATCCGGGTTGGCTTTGCTGGGCCCCACTTGGGCATCAGAGATGAAAGCACTTTCTGAGCTCTGCTGAAAATCTTGACATGGGAGATGGGGAGATACCAGCGTCTGGCCAGAAGCAGCCATGGCTGCCAAGATGCCTGGGAAGGCAGGAGAATTTTGAGACAGTGTGGAACACAATGGAAACTGACCAGGATTAGACCAGACGCACTGGGACAACAGTTCCCTGGGGCTGCACGTCTGTGCACACAAGGAAGCGGCCTCGAGACTCAAACCCAAAGAGGTTTCTTATGTCACCTGTATGTCAACCCAAAGCCGTGACTTCCTGAGCTCTGTCCTCTTATTAATTGGATTGAACTTGCTCTCTCTCTCCATCACCCTCCCTACCAATACCAGGAAATATCTGTGTGGGCTCCCGGAAAATGATTCTCTTCTGGGCAGCAAATATTTCCACTGCAAGGCAATGTCCGCCTTCTTGTCTGGGGAAATCAAATCAATGATTTATTGGGGGAAGTACTCGAGGTTAGTTGTTTTATTGTTGTGGCCAGATATTCATGGGTTGGAAGGGGTGGGGCTGTGAAAGAAGCTGAGGGGACCTCTGAAGGCATCAGCACCTTCTGTGTCAGAAGTGACACTGTAGGATGGTGTCCCCCAGAACACAAGGACACAGCTGTCTTAGGGTCCTGGAAAGCACAGAGACTCTGATGGAGTTTCTGGATTGAATGCCCCATCTGGCATAAAAACATCATCAGGATTCTAGGAGGGACCACTTTCCAAAACATCCAGGTTTCCTGTAACCCTGGTGTCCCTGAGCCATGACAGCCCACAGGGTCAGCCAGGCTCTGAGACCTGGCTCTTCATCAGGGTGAGAACAATGTCAGTGATTAGGATGAGGAACGGTGATGTCAATGGGGACAGCCAACATTCACTCAGTACTTGACAAGCTAGCGCACGCCGTGTGCAGGATTTTGTATGGGACAGATGATGTCACCCAAGCTGAGTCTGTAGCAGAAGCAATGGAGACTTATGGACATATCACCCACCTGCCCAAAGTCACATAGCTATGGAGGTTGGGAGCCAGGACCTGCACGTGAGTTGTCCAATTCCAAAGCCTGTTCTGTCCACAGAGCTGGAGCCATTGTATCACTCGGGATAAAATCACGTGCTTCAGAGTGGCAAGGAGGTTGTTTTAGGCCATTGGGGAACACCCTAAAAGGGGGACTTTGGGGAGGCTGGCGATGTAGCTCAGTCGGCATGAAGCCCTGGGTTCAGTCTCTACCACTGTATAAAATCACCAGCCCTCTGGAGGTGAAGGCAGGAGGGTCAGGGGTTCAAAATCATCCTCAGCCTCACCGCACCAATTGTGCATAGAAGCCTCCAGAACTGTGTACCCAAATAAATCTTTCCCCCTTTTAAATCTCTTCTATCTGGTATTGGGTTTTCCAGCCACAGAAAGCTAACATGCTGGACTTGGCTCTGATGCTCTCTGCCAGAGGAGACAGATGAGTTTGGGTCTGACAACAGACCCCTGTTGAATCTGGAGGGTGGGGCCCATACTTCTCTGAACTAGAAGATCCATCTCTTACCTCGACCTTCTTCTCCCCTCTCCTCCAGATCCACCCAAGCCAGCACCCCTAGGTATGGCTGGCCCTCCATTTCTTGTTCTTAGTGCAAACGACCTGAGAAAGATAACCCACTCTATGGGTCCCCACTCTAGGTGGTGGCAGGTCAGCCGGGAGAGGTGTGGCTTCTGTGGAGATGGGGAAAGGATGCTCTAGAGGGCATCAGTGCAGACCAGGGATGGAAACTGAATTGTGGGCAAGTGACATCAGTGTGTGGTCACCTGGAGCAAGAGAGAGCACATGGGGGTGAGGTGGGGAGCCTGTCTCCCCTTGAAAGGTATCGTGACTAATAACAAGCAGTGATTTTTAAAAAATCCTCAAGTTTATATGTACTTTAAACAGCTTGAATTTATATTCAATTCAAATACTTTTAGATTAAAAACTATTGAAAAATTTAAATTATGTGTATGTAAGGGGATGTGTCCATATTGTTAGAATTCCTAGCCACTCCCCCAGCTACATGACCGCACGTGCACTGGCAAGATGGCTTAGTCATCCCAGGGCCTTACGTCCTATGTAATCCATGCACGGCGTGATCACGTAATTTGCTCGCAGCATGAATACGTAATCTATGCGCATGCGTGGTGCAGCTACATAATCTGTTGTTTAAGACCCCCAGTCTACAACATTATTATGTCAGAGACTAAATCAGGGCTGGAAAAGAATGAAGTATTGATGCTACAACACACATGAGGATACGATCCTAGTTGAAAGAATCCTAATTGTGCAGATCCACGTATGTGAATATCCAGAATAGGACAGCCATCTCTTCCAGAGGCCTTGCCTCCCTTTGGGAACATCTGCGGGGCATGTGGCTTGGAGGATGACAGAATGGACCCTGGGCCAGGCCTCCTACAGTAGAACCCTTGCTCTACCAAGTACTGTCTGGTTACCTTGGTAAAGCTACCAGACTCTTTGCCTCAGTTTCCTCTTCTTTGAAACGGGGGTAATGGTTGTGCTGACCTCACAGGGTGTGACGAAGGTTAAATGATTTAATTCACATAGAGCACTTAGCCCCCCAGCTAGTGAACATCGTGTTACCTTGTCACTTCTGCCTTCAGCTGCTGGTGCGCCCGTGTGTCCTCTGCCCTTCAGGAATTCCTTGAGGCCAGAAGCTGATTGGTAATCTCTGATGTCTGGCAGACAAGGGCGGACAGGAAATGAATGGAACACTTATTCTCACCATGAGGGAGAGGAGATGACTGATCCCTTGGCTCATATTTCTTGTGGATCTGCTAACCTTAGAAGTTTAGGAATACTTCCCCCTGACCAGTTCTTGTCCATCCTTTGGTATAGCCCAGAGCAAGCTCAGCCAGGCAGGGACTTCATCAGGCCTTCAACTTGCCTTGGGAAAGGACAAACATTTGCTAGTGGATATAAGGTGTTATACTTTGATTTCTGTTGCTGTGATAAAACACTCTAGCTGAAAACAAGCACTACAACCTTGGGAAGGAAAGGACTTATTTAATATTACACTTCCAGGTCACAATCCTTTATTGAGGGAAGTCAGGGTGGAAACCCAAGGTAGAAGCCATGCAGGGACGCCGTTTTCTGGCTAGCTCAGTTAGCTTTCTTATATGGCTCGGGCCTACTTGCCTAAGGATTGTGCAATGCCTGGGCCCTTCCACACCAGTCTTCAATGAAGACAAGCCCTCATAGACATGACTACAGGCCAATATGACCTGGAAAGTCCCTCAAATGAGACTCCCTCAGATGACGACTCTAGGCTGTGTCAAGTTGAAAGCTGAATCTGAAGAGGGCACAGGGCTATTCTAATTCAGGAAACTCAGAGAGGATCAAGGGAGCCACAATCCAGCAGGAATCCCCATGCTATGGCAACCTGTGGGGTCCCTGTCCACACGGGCCATCTAGGCTCACTCATGGGGCCTTAGGGTCGGTCATCAGGCCATCTTGTGAAGATTCTCACACCAGCATTATGTTACTCCACCTGTGAATAACTTCTTGAGGCCTGCCTCTTGGGTGGGCCCTTCACTTGTAGGGTCCCCAAAGAGAGAGTTCTGTGAAGGAACCCTCTTTGTCCACCCATCTAGGCCTGAGTGGGCTAGAGAGGGCTCTCAGGTCAGGAGTCACAGTGGCTACAAGACAGTTGGAGGCAGAGCCACCCAACTCCAGGGAACACCTTCACCTGGTGGGTGGGCTGTGTGCCATTAGATTTGACAGGTAGTCTTTGTAGGAAACCAAATCCTCCAAACAGGGGCCAACACGTGTAATCACACCAGGCTACGAGCTCCTGCCAAACTAAAACCCATTTCTTTCACAAATCCCAGAACAGACTTTTATGGGGTAAGAACCCCTGGCATGATTGTGGCTCAATGTTAAGCCCCTCTTTCCTGTGTATGGAGCATGAGGGTTTGTTTTGGCCATGCGGTCTGTTTCCAATTCCACTATTGGAGAAACCACAGAGGGTAGGGGTGAGAGGTGTATGTGTGGATCATTTCTGGTCTTCTAATACCCCAGGGTGACTCAATTACATCTGTAAACAGTCCTCAATAAAATTAGCTTTCAGTTGCCTAGAAGGTCACATTCGGTTTTGATTCAGTAGACAAGCGGAGGGAAGGCCAGATCAGAAATCATTTAGTCTTTTCTAGCAGGCAAAAAGGTTGACTGGTTTGAGCAAGTCCTGTAGGTCCTGGTACTGGAAGCTTAGTTCTCAGTGCAGCCGAGGTGGGACCTTTGAGAGGCGGGACTTAGAATAAGGTCATTAGGTCACTGGAAGATATGACCTTGGAGGAGATTAATGTAGCTCTCTTGGAACCCTGGTTGGTTTTTGAGATTATTATAAAAGTCCAACACTGGCCCTTCCTTGCTCTCCAGCTTCCTTTCTGACCATGTGATCTCTGCCTCTTGCTCATGCTCTCACCAGAGCTAGCCACCCACCATTCTGTTTGGCCAGCATCTGAAACAAAATAAACCCTGTAAGAGCCTCCTCACCTTGGTTAGGTTGTTAAACAACAGAAAAGAGACGGGTACAGGAGGTAAGCAGAGGGGTTAGTCATCTGCCATGAGACAGATGGACTGGGGAGCAGTGGGCCGCCACTCCATAGGGGCTGGACGACTAGACAGTGTGATCAACCTTAGTCCACTTTTGCTTCAAGAGTGCTGATGAGGGACTTCCTGCCCAGGATCTCCAAACAAGAGTGATCCACTTGTTGGTACACCTCCCTCTGTCTTAGTTAGGGTTTCTATTACTGTGAAGAGACACCATGACCATGACACTCTTATAAAGAAAGACATTTAATTGGGGTGGCTTGCTTATAGTTTCCAAGGTTCAGTCCATTATCATCATGACGGGGAGCATGGCGGTGTGCAGACATGGTGCTGGCTTACAACAGGAAGTGGTCTGTGACACTGAGTGAAGCTTAAGCAAAAGAGACCTCAAAGCCCACTCCCACCATGACACACTTCCTTCAACGAGGCCACACCTCCCAATAGTGCCATTTCCTATGAGTTTATGGGGGCCAATTACACTCAAACTACCACACCCTCTATCTATTCTGTTATTCAGAATCCCTCATCTGTGAGTGTATTAGTTACTTTTCTGTTGCTGTGATAAAACACCATCACCAAAGCAGTTTGAGGAAGAAAGGGTTTGTTTTAGCTTATGGTTCCAGAGCTTTCTCCACAGTAGTGGGGAAGGCTTGGCATGGCCGCAGCAGCAGGATGCTGACTAATCATATTTTTCATCCACACAAAGGAAGCAGAGGGGGAACAGGAAGTGAGTCAAGGCTAAACTCTCAAATCCCACCCCCAGTGAGCTATTTCCTCCAACAAAGCTTCAATTACTAAAGGTTCCATAACCTCCCCAAACAGCTAGGCTTTGGAAGATCCTCGACATCTATTTGGACCAAGAAGAACAAATCTTTTTCTCACCTGTGTACACATGTTCACCTTTGTCTCAGGGTCCCAGTAAATCCAGTGCCACATGAGTGGCTTGAGAGGTTCTCGTTGAGGACACAGAGCCTTCAACAACCACCAATGGATCTGCTTATAGTCAAGGCTGACCTGCTCAAAGCTGGAGTCACCAAAGTCACCCCTCATGTTCAGGACTTCTCCTCCTGATTGCATTGTCTCTGTTTTGAGGTTTACCCAGTCCTCCATCTCCAGCTACCAACCTTCCCTCAGGCATCAGGCTGTGTCCCTTAAGCTCCAGGCTCTCTGGTTCCCTTCAATCATCAGGTTTATTTTTATATCACTATAAGAAAATGCATGAGACAGGATGTGGTGGTTTGAATGAGAACAGCTCCTTAGGCTCACATGTTTGAATGTTGGCTTGTCAGTGCCTAAAACTATTTGGGCAGAATTGGGTGTGGCCTTGATGGAGTAGGTGTGGCCTTGTTGGAGGAGGTGTGTCACTGGGGGTGGGCTTTGAGGTTCCAAAAACCCACACCAAGACCAGTCTCTCTCTCTCTCTCTCTCTCTCTCTCTCTCTCTCTCTCTCTCTCTCTCTCTCTCTCTCCTCTCCTCTCTGCCTGCAACATGGGGATCAGATGGATGCAAGCTTTCAGAAACTGCTTCAGCACCATGCCTGCCTGCCTGCTTCCTGCCATGATGATAACGGGCTAATCCCCTGGAGGTCTAAGTACCCAATTAAACTCGTTCTTCAATAAGATGCTTTGGTCATGGGTCTCTTCACAGCAATAGAACAGTAACAAAGACACTAGGTCTTATGTTTAAGAAAAAAAAAGTTTATTTGACTGGATAAAGGGGGAAAAGAAGGCAGCCAGGTGAGCTAACATCCCCATCTCTGCTTCCTAATCCATCAGGATGAGAGTAGGCAGTTTCCTCCTGCCACAGTCAGGAGGAGGTCCTACCGCCCGCCCTTCCCCACCATGATGGACCATATCACCTTAAACCACGAGACAAAATAAAATTTTCTCCTTTAAGTCGATTTAGTCAATTATTACCATAGCAACGAGAAAAGTAAGGAAGCCACTCAGCAGTAAACGATGTCTGTAAAACTATAACTGGTAGGATGGCGAATATTTATGAATGTTTTCTTTATAGTCTAAGTGCTTTCTGCGTATTTAGTCTTTTAGTCCTTTATAACAACGCTGGGTGGTAGACGGTGTTACTTTTCCTACTTTACAGATGAGAAAACCGAGGCATGGAAAAGTTGGGAAACTTCTCAAGGCCACACCGTAATGATAAAAAAGAAAGGCGAAATGGGTACCTTTCAGAGGGCCCTGCCAAGGTATGCCACTAAGCATTCATGCCTCGTCCAACAGGGTTAGTGCAAGAGGTTGATTGGGGGAGGAGGGAGGGGGAGGGAGAGAGTAAAAGAGCGAAAGGCTGTGTTGGAGTGGGGACATGAGAGAGGCAGGCAGGCAGACAGACAGACAGAGAGAACAGGGCGAACCTGTAAGAGACAGGAGGAAAAAGAGAGGCAAGGAAAGCAAGAGGGGTGAGAGAGGGGCAAGAGAGCGAGCTGTCCCTGGGCGGCACATGTCGCATAATTGTTGGTGGAAAGGCACTTGGTGACAGGTGCTGATGCAACTTAACTGCTTCGGTGGCAGAGACAGGCTGCTGCTGAGGCGGAAAGTAACACACTCAGTAAGAACTTGGTGAGCGGGAGAGAGATGGGATCCCGGGTCCCGTCTCAGAGCCCAGGTCCTTCACACCTGATTCACTCCTTTGCTCTGGGATTACAGGGCAAGATGCAGAGCTCAGGGAATGTACTTGCTAAGGACACTTCAGTGGTCTCATCCACACGATGGCAATTAAAACACCTTCTACCTTTCTTCTCTTGGAACAGAACTGTGTGTCCACACACTTGTTGCTCTGGAGGTATCATAGTGGATCCATGGCTGAATTTTTTTCTTTCACATGGGGTTTCATGTAGCCCAGGCTAGTCTTAAACACAATATGTAGCTGAAGGTGACCTTGAGTTTTTGACCCTAGGGCCTGCACCTCCTGAGAGCTGTAATCACAGGCATGCACTAGAATGCCTGGTGATTGAACCCAGGTTTTCATGCACGTTAGGCAAGCATTTCACCCACTGAGCTATATCCCCAGTCCTAATGTTTGATCATGCACCCTGCTTGATGCTTAATGAAGGACAAAAGGAGGTGAGCAGAGAGCCCCAGTTCAGAGCAACCTGGACATGGAGGTCTGCATGAGAAAGATGGGGCAGCGATGCCTCCTGTCTCTAATAGCTGTACTCACTAACACCTTGGATCCTAGTTCTTGGAAAGTGTAGCCAGATGAATTTGCATAAATACCGCATATCATTCCCTTGGATATTTTAAGAAAACAAGTGAAGATAATGCAAATGTAGAATATGTACAAATTTTAACTTGATTTACTTAAAATTTGCTTCTTTCATTAAGGCGTTCTAAAGGTTGACATGCTTAGATACAGAGTGGAAGCCATAACCATGGCAAGGCGGAAAACAATCCCAGAGTCTAAAAGAGCTGATAAGATTTAGCATCTGTTTTGACCAGTGCTTCCTGGCAGCTTGTTGAAAAGAGGAAATAAGATGTATTACATAGCTCTTACTACTGATAGAGGAAGCTGGCCAATCCCTCTGGCAAGACAAAGATTTTTCCTGGTACCAGATTCTCAAAGAAATTCCTTATGCAGAATCTCCTAAAGAGAACCCAGTGGCTGGCCTCGTTTTGAAACAATGGCACCTGAGGCCTGATTTTCAAGGCCTTGGGTGGATTTGAGAGGGTTACACACTTGCCTAATTCCCAAGGACTTGGAAAACGGAAAACATTTGGTTTCTTGGCTAAGGGGTTAAAATCCTCATCACAGAACTCTGCATCCAGTATTATGGATGTCGGTACAGGAAATAATCTCCAGAAAGTACTGTTGTTAAAGAAGGGAAGGGTTTAGTTAAAGCCCATGAGTTACACACAGCTCTCAGTCATACATAGTGAGCCAGCATCCAGGAGGAGGGTGGGGTGCAGGAGCAGGAAAGAGCCAAAAGACAGGTGACAGAAGAATGGCTGTCAGGTCAACAGCAAGGGGCATTTTGGATTGAAATCCCAGCGTCACTGCATCAGGATCTTCAAGAATTGCTGACTCAGGTCCAGCACAGTGCTTCCCAAAGCTGCCAGATGAAGGAGGGGCAAGGCTAAGTCAAAGGGGAAACTGCCCCATTATGGCTGATGAAACCTATAGAGTACCCTCAGTCAGCCCCTGTGAGAAGTCAGGACCTGTGAATGATAATCAGCAGAATAAAGAACAACAGGGACACTTCTCTCTCACACTGAAATCTTCAGAAACAGGATTGTAGATTAATTATGCATGAAACATTTACAGAAAAGAAGACCCAACTGTGAAGACGAGAAAGCAAGAAGAGATTATGGTTGAATGAAAACACAAAGAGGGAGTTATAGACTTTGCTATCTACAGACAGAACAATGACTGAGATTTTAAAATGGATTAAGTAACAGATAGATGTAGCTGAAGAGAGAATCAATGAATTGGAGCATACATCCAAAGAGATTACCAAGAATGCAAAAAAGTAGCAAATGGGGAAAATATGAATGAGATACAGAACATAGAACAAGTCCTCACAAGACACAATAGGAAAGGTAGTGAGGAGACTACAGTTAAAAAGATAGTATAGCAAAACATTTCACTGGGTAAAGGCCCTTGCTATCAAACTTTACAACCTGAGTTCAACCTCTGGTTCCCACATGGTAGAAGGAAAGAACCAACTCCTACAAGTTGTTTTCTCTCTCTCTCTCTCTCTCTCTCTCTCTTTCTCTCTCTCTCTGTCTCTGTCTCTCTCTCACACACACACACAATAAATCAATAAATAAATAAAATAAATAAATAAATGTAAAGAATGTTCATTAAGGTGGAGAAGGATGGTGGACCAGCACAAGGCCTCACAGCACAGAGTTCTCTGTACTTTCTTTTTTGCCTCACTGGTTCCAGGCACAAAACTGAAAAGGCCAGAAACCTGGCGAATGGGCACAGGCCAAAAGGGAGGATTCAGTCCTAACAAAAGCCATCTTGTTCTAGTCACTGGCCCAAGGAAGAGGCATTCAGGCATGAAGGAATGCTTAGACAATAGTTTCTGGACTCTAGCCAAACATCACAGAGCAAATGAAGACCCCACTTTCACGACTACCATCAAAAGCCTTGAGGGAAGTCTAGGCTTCTGTCTGTGAGTAATTGTGTGAGGCACCCCAACACTCCAGCTGGGGTGGCACCAGAGGAGACCAAGTAAGGAGCTGAGACATGCATCTGAGCAGGCCTGGGTACTGCTGGAGACCACTTGGGGAGCCAGAACCTCACATAGCACCCGGAAGGATCCCTTCCTCTGGTGCCAGTGGCCACAGGGGAGGAACCTGGACTTTCAACTCTAACTGGGAGAACATCAGCACACACCATGTTCTCTTGCCAGGGCAGTGTCAAAAAAGTCAGCTGTCCTATTTCAATTTTGTGCTGTGATTAAAATACGCCAACAAAAAGCAGCTTAAGGGGAAAAGGGTTGATTTTAGGTTATCGTTCCAGAGGGACAAAGTTCATCGTGGGGTGGATGAAGGCATGGCATGGGGCAAGAGCAGGAAGCTGGCTGGTCACATTGCTGTCGCACACAAGAGGCAGAGAGTGACAACAGGAAGTAGGGTAAGGCTACAAATCCTCAAATCCCTTGACTTGTGGATGCATCACTCCAATCCCAGGCTGTCCCCATGTGCCCTTCTCCCCATAGGTCTGCCTCTGTGTCTTTAGTGTTTTCATAAGGACACTTGTCATATAGGATCAGGGTCTACCCTAAAGATCTTCTCTCATACTGATCGTATGTGAAGATATTATTTCCAGGTAGAGTCACATTCAGACACTGGGGTTGGAACTGGGGCAGTTAAACCTGTAGTATCATCAGTCAATGGTCATTCAGAGAACAGACAGGCCTGGGAGGAGCGAGACAGGATTAGAATGTCATCCAGACTTATGGACTGTGTCCAGGCATTGGAGTTCGACATAATGGAAGACCACTCACCGAGTGAGCCTGTTAGCAAGGAGGGTTCAGACCTGCAGAGGGAAGGGCCCAGGAGGCCTGGGTAGCTGTGACTCTATGTTGAGTCTCACAGACAATGAAAACCCAGTTAATTAAACTGGATCCCAAGACCATGGTTGCAGGACTCTCTGGACCTCAAGTGAGGCTTCTGATGGGCTAGACCCCTATATGCAAATAGCCCTAAACTCACAGCCTGCCAAACACATGGGAGGCCAAGGGCTTCTGCGGGACCGGAGGAGTGGACTGAACAAATAAACAGAAGAAAACAGAAAATAGCCAGAGCTAGCTTCCTGCCCAGTGCTGTTCAGGACTCAAGTCTGTCCTGGCAGACAGGACTCAGCCTTTGGGTATTTTCCAGCCCCGGGTGAAGATATTTCCAGTTGGACCAAATGACTGACAGTTTTTTGAGGCCATATGCTTCCTGGGTGTCCTATTCTGCTGTGGTCTGCACATGTGAACAACAGCTGGCACACATCCAGGTGGGGGAATGATCTGGAAAACCAGGTGCCCACCCCCAGGCCACGTTTTCCATACTCATTCTGGGAACAGAGGAGCCTTAGAAGTAGACCGTTTGCTCTTGCTCATCCAAAAAATAGACCTCAGGGCATCAGAGCAGTGATGAATGCCCAGGACAGTGGAAACACAGTTGGGGGTAAGATGGGGTCTGACCCCAGGCGAGAGTCCCCAGCTGGGGCCAGTGGTTTCTCCAAATGACATTAACGCAATGACATTTGCACTATAGCACCATTTCTAATTCTTGCTAATGGTGACATTTCTAACCAAAATTTCCAGGGTTGATACTTGTACCTCTTTCTTATGATAGAAATCTTGGGTCCCAAAGACATGAGCATAATTGTGCATGGCTGTGTTTGTAGGATAGTTTCCAAATGGCAATACCATTTTTATTACCAACAATAAGACTACTGAATCCAGTTTAGGTTTTATTGGCGGTTCTTTTTGTCTCTTTGTTCCATTTGGAATGCACAAATTACTGTGTCTAAGTCACTTGAAGCAATCCTTGTGAGGTTAAGCCATCAATTGTGTATACAGGGCCATTTGTTTCCATTTGTTTTCTCTGTTAGGAGACGGTTTTTATTCTTGTCAGTTTAATTTTGTTTTTCAGTTACATAAACTGTTTATAAGGTCCTAAAGACAACTCACAAAATGAGGTTACACTGTGAGTGGCTTATTTATCTACTGTTCCTTATTTTCTTAAAAAAAATTGTTTCTAATTGTGTATATATGCGTGTATGGAAGGGGTATGTGCAGGTGTGAGTGCAGTACCCACAGAGGCCAGAAGAGGGCACTGGGTACCCTGGAACTAGAGTTACAGGAGATTGGAAACCACCAGATGTGGGTGCTGGGAATTAAACCTCATTTCTCTGTAAGAGCAGCAAGTTCTCTTCACTGCTGAACCATTTTTCCAGATTCTAGTTTCCTTTTTAAACATAAAAACCAATTGTATTTGTTTATACTTTTTTTTTTCTTGTGTGAATGGCAGTATCTTGCACACATTCTTTGCTTGGTCTTTCTGAGGAAGCAATATATCCCGACAATAAAAACTTCTCAGTGAGCTGAGGAGATGGCTCCTTGTGTAAGTTCAAATCCCTTGGGTAAGTTCAGAACCCACCTGAAACCCCAGTCTTAGTGAAGGATTGTCTACACTAGGTTGGTCCGTGGTCTTGTCTGTGGGCAATTCTTTAACTAAGTTAACCCATATGGGATGACCCAGCCCACTGTGGGTGGCACCATTCTCTACGCAGAGGTCCTGAACTGTGTAGGAGTAGAGAAATGGAGCTGAGCACCAGCGAGCAAACAAGCAGACATGCCTTCATTTCTGTCTGCTCTTGACTGTTGAAGTGCTGTGACCACTTGCCTCAGCTGTGACCTGCTGCTATGACTTCCCTGCAGGGCTGGACATACAACCTGCAACAGTGGACTTGAATAAACTCTGTCTACGTTGTTGCTTTTTTGTCAGGGTGTTTCATCACAGCAACAGAAAGGGAAGTAAAACAAGTTCTTGACTGGACAGTCATCAGCCAGGTGGGGTTAGGATCAGATAAGAACAGCAAATGAGGAGATGGTGACGTCAGAGCTCAGCCTCCCCAAGGACACTCCCCCCCTATACTTAGCTCAAGATCATTCCTGAAGTCTCATGCAGTGTTGACACTATAAAAATAACTTATGTTGTATTGTTTAAGGGATAATCGCAAGGGAGGAAATGTCCACACATGTTCAGTACAAACACAAGTACTCCTACCATGAATGTTTTCTATCTGTGGTGGATGTGGGATGTGTAGACACAGACTGTACTTCACTGCCATTGATGAATGGGGCTCCAGCTGTGAAAAGTCACAGGTATAAAGCCGAGTGACCTCCAAGGCAAAACTAGCTTGACCTTGGGCAATCTGCTTTGCTGTCAGAGGCTCAGTCTTCCCTCTGGGAAATAAGAATCAACTACTTATCTTGTAGAGGTGTCAGGGGGTTTAAGGGGGATCAAACACAGAGGTGCCTGGTGTTGAGAAGGCACGGCATAAATGATCTTCCTCAAACAGCTCTGACTGGATAGGTTGCTGTTTGCTAAATACATCCTGATCTGGAGCTCCAACTGTTTATAAGCCTGCCATAGCTGCTGCCAAGCTACATGACACTGGACAAGTCCCCTTTCCTCTCTGGGACCTGGTTTCCACAACTTGAAATGCAGAGGGTTGGTCAGGATCCCCACTCATGCATGGATGGTTTAAATTATCTCCAGAGATGGTTTCTATTAGCTTCTAGAAAGGCAAGATTTGGGGCACCACACTTGATCTGTTGCTGAAGGAGAATCTGTAGTGTATTTGACCCCAGCTGATCCTGGGCACACTGATGTTTGAGATGCAAAGCTCCAGCTGATCTCTAAGGCTCTGACCTTCTCTGTCTCAGCTTCCCTACCTCCCCATTACCATTGTGGCCTTTCTACTATGGCCACATGAACTTAACTACCATCTAAATCACTACACAGTGCCACTCAAGCCCTACTATAGGCAAAAAGCTTTCTTGGAGCACCCAGCACAAGGTGATTCCTTGAACAGCTATTCCTAGGACCACTGGTCAGCTTTTCACTACTATAATGAAATTCCCGAAACAAGGTGTTTTATAAAGAAACTAATTTAGCTTATACTTTCCAAGTTCAAACAGAATAGTACAGGCTCAGTGGGAGCTTGCCCTGTGTGACCCACGTCACCTAACATCACATGGCTGGTGGTATGTCAGGGCGAATGTTGGGAGGAAGCAATTTTATCTCAAGTCAGGATTTTAAAAGGCTGAGTTGGACAAGTGTGGGCTCTTGTAACAACTCTCCCAGGAAAACCACCTTCTAAAGTCAGAACCCAGTGACCCAAGGACCCAGGAGGCCTTGGCTCTCTGAAGCTCCATAATGCCTTCCAATACCATCCTCAATCACGGTGGACCTGTAGGGGACATAATTAACAATTAAACCACACCCAATCTCTAGCAATTTGTTAGGTAATTTAATCACATGCTCGCTAGTTACCAATCATCTGTTTTCTCTTGAGCTGCTACTTAAGCCACAGACAGTCACGGTAGTTTATGGATGCGAACACGCTTGAGAATACATGGTTAGGCAGTTTCATCCCTTGTGCTCACATCTGAACTAGGACAGCCATGACATGACAAGGTCGCGTACCAGATGGGATCACCCGCAAAGAACACTGTTGTGTGGACAGCTGATGTATAAAACGTTCTCATTGAATCTTTATGCTGGGTGTATGGTCCTATGCCTGTTTCCAGCTATGACTCCTGCTTTGAGGCAGCAGGGTGGCTCAAACCCAGGATTTCAAGATGAGCTTGGGCAACAGATTCCACGTCTTCACAGAAATCGAGAATGTGGACAACTTCTGAAAAACTCATAGGGATTCCATAACAAGATTTCCACTGTGTGTCCCCCGTCCATTCCTGTCTGTAGGAGAGGCCCAGTACTTAACCATTCCACTGAAACCACATTCTAAGCACAGCTCTGACCACTGCTCTTTAAAAAGCCTCAGGATCTATACTTTCTATTCAACAAGAAAATGTGTGTGTGTGGATGTTCATATGTGGGGTTGCCCCTGTGTAGGAGTACATGTGTACATGTGTGTGCATGAGTGTGGAGGCCAGGGGTCAACCTCGAGTGTCAGTGTTAGGAGCTGTCCCTCTTATTTTTTGAGAAAAGGTGTCTTACTGAGACCTGGTGCTCGCCAATTAGGATTAGCTGACTGGCTAGTGAGCCCCAGGAACCCACCCATCCCTGCCTCCTTGGTGCTGGAATTACAGGCATTTGCCACTATGCAAGGTTTTCTTTTTCTTTTTCTTTCTTTCTTTTTTTTTTTTCTTTTTTTTTTTGGTGGGGGCTGGTGATCTAACTTGGGTCATTGTCCTGGAGCATCAGACTCTTTACTGACTGAACTATCTCCTCAGCTGCAATGGCTGCAGAACTTGATACAACCCTTTTAGGAAACACTCTGTGTTCAGAACAAAAAGACGTTTCTAGAAAAGACAGTCCTGAGACGTATCTTCAACAAAACAGTCCTTCTGAAGAAGAGCCATGTATGCATTGACAAACACCCAGGGATGAGCTACAGGCCAACAGCATCTGTGGCGTGAGCCTCTGATGGACGACTGCAGAGCCACTGAGCACAATTAGGAAAACTGTGTTCAAATACAGAAAAAAAAATGTCTATTTTTCTGTAAGGAAATCAGAATGTGAAATGTATGATACAATTGTGATTGATATTTGGAAACAAGAACTAAAAACGAAGGAACAAAGAACTAGAAGTTATATGAATTATTTCCTGTTCCCATTTATTTCTTTAAAATTTTGCCTACTTTTTATTAAATTTTTAGAAACTTTTTCAGAGACACTAAAAGAAGACTCAGCGATCACCTCAAAAGAATCTGCTTTGTGGGGTGCCGATGTGTATGGTGACAGATACTCGACTTTGGATCTAAACCCACAGCTAAAGCTTCAGGAACAGAAGGAAACCTCAAGGCTGGAAATCGCCAACTTGAAGGGAGGCCCTAACCTGCAGCATTGAGCTGTCTGTCATTCTCCCCTGGCTTCTAAAATAAGATGGTGTTTGCAGGTAGCCATTGGGCTCTGTTCTTGCCCAGACAGTCAAAGCGTTCAGACCATGTGTCCTCCAAAGATCTCTGGTCACAAGGAGCTTCCATGTCCCTCCTTCCTCCTGTTAGCCCTGGAGAAAGTCCTGAGGGGGAGGAAAGCCTCTGGTCCCAGACGCATCCTGCTCTGCAGTGACCCACAGTGCACAGAGGCCAGCCTTCCAGCCAAGCCGCACACGTCTCCAGAACACCTCTGAAGCCTTGACCCTGTGTCCATCTTAAGAAAGGGGCATCGAGCTCTCCTCACAAAAGGGATTTTCAACATTCCTGAAAATTGCGATGATCACCACATGTTAGCATCTCAGATACTTTGTATTGACTTCGTATTGGTACAAGTGTCTTTGTGATTAATACCACTTGGTGCTGGGGTAGGGTGGGGAGTTTGCACTGAGCAGCGTCTCTAGGGATGGCAATTTGGAAATATTGTGTAAATGAAGCTTAAGAGACCCATGTGCTGTCCATCCTGGTGCATCCTGTTTAGGAATCTGTCACAGTGAAACTGGGTGTCAAATCTGGGTGTTCAGTCACAGGGTACGGATAACGGGGCTATGTCCTGGCAACTGCATCCTTAGGTGACCTTGTATGTCTGTGTACATCACAGAATGAAGTTAACACAGGCTGAGAGGCAACACTAGGTCATGTGCTCCTAAAGATCACAGTCAAATGTGTGGTCTGTTCACAACTGAAACATTATATGGTGTGTCCCTGACAGGCAGAGGTGGGCGCACAGGCTGTTCTCTGCTGTAAGACTCAGAAACAGAAAACTTGGAACAGGTGAAGTGACTGCTAAATACATGACAGTACACACTTGCAATGTAATCTGTATGTGTGCATGTGCATGCACAGGCACCCTGAGTATATATGCACCGGGGATGTGTGTATGTGCGTGTGCATGCACAGGCACCCTGAGCATATATACACCGGGGAGGTGTGTATGTGCGTGTGCATGCACAGGCACCCTGAGCATATATGCACCGGGGAGGTGTGTATGTGCGTGTGCATGCACAGGCACCCTGAGCATATATGCACCGGGGAGGTGTGTATGTGTGTGTGCATGCACAGGCACCCTGAGCATATATACACCGGGGAGGTGTGTATGTGTGTGTGCATGCATACACTGGGGACCGAACCTAAGGCTCCACACATGGTAGGCAGGCTCTCTACCACTGAGCTAGCTGTGACTGCAGCCCCCATCTTTAAACAGCTACTTTGAGATGGTCTCACGTAATTGTCCAGGTTGGCCTTTAACTCACTCTGTGTTCCAAGCAGGAATTAATCTTACAGCCTCTTTCCTCAGCATTTTGAGGAGCTGGGATTACACCATGCCTGGTTTCTGGTGCAGTTGTGTGTGTGTGTGTGTGTGTGTGTGTGTGTGTGTGTGTGTGTGTATGCCACATGTGCTGTGTGCATGTTCATGTGTATTCAAGCACATTTGTGTACCTGTGCAGATACATGTGAGCATGCATGCATGTGGAGGCCAGAGGACAACTTAAATGTCATTCCTTAGAGCCATCTACCTTTTTTTTTTTTTTTTTGAGATGGGCTTTCCCACTGGCCTGGACTTTGCCACATTGGGCAGGCAGCAAGCCCCAGAGATCTGCCTGTCCCTGCCTCCCCAGCTTTGGGATTACAAGTACATACCACCATGCTTGGCTTTTTAAAAAACTGGGGATCAAACTCAGGTCCTTGTGTTTGCAAAACAAGCCTTTTGTTGCTGAGCCATCACCCCAGCCCTTGGTACGTGCGGTCCAATGGCATTAATGATACTGCAGATGTGCAAAGAATGATGTCAAAATATGGCCATGGAATACGGAGACATTCTGCGCCACAGGGCTGTGTGATTCTGTCTTAAGAGGAAAGAATCGACACACGTGAAGATCTAAACGCACCAGGTATAGTGGAGCACATCTTTAATCCTAGCGCTCAGGAGACAGAGGCAGATGGACTTCTATGTGTTTGAGGCCAGTCTGGTGGACATAGTGAGTTTCAGGCCAGCCAAGGTTACAAAGTAGGATCCTGTCTCAAAAATAATCAGACGACTAAACTAACTAACTAAACAAAGCCGCCTCTACGGTTCCTAGCTTGAAAGGCGGATCACTCGTGGCTCCTCGGTGGTGGATGTGGATGGTGAGTGAGCACAGGTCCCACCCAGTGGAACCTCAGCATGGAGCAGCAGGGAGACAGAGAATGGCAGAGAGGCCACTGAGCTGGGACATTGTATCCTGGTCTAACTTTGTAAATAAACCATGGGGAAAGGGGTGCACGTCCCTTGCCTACTATCCCAGTGAGGACTTGAAGACACAGGGCTTCTCTTGGTTCCATGAAGTCACGTCCTGCTCCACCCACTCCTGGGCAGCACAGCTCTGAGAGGTTCTGAGGCTTCTGTAAGGACAGCAGAACTCTGAGTGAGGACCTGTGGCTAAATCTCATTGGACCGATGTGGGCTGAGTGCCCACTCTGCCCTTTGCCACAACCATGGACTGCTTCTTGTCTGTGCTATACACTTTCCAGATAATGGGGCCATGCAGCTGGTGAGGGGCAGAGGTGGGATTTGAACCAGGGAACCTTCAGCCATGCAGAGCAATGCGGAACAGAAGAAGAAAAGGCTACATTCCAGACTATACATTTCAGAGAATAAGAAACTAGACGGGATGTCAGCAAAGACATACCAGGTCCCGGTTGGGAGGACAGCATGGGACAAGAGGAGCCTCAGGTGGACCCAGAAGATGACTCATGATTGGTAGGGTTCCCAGGAGGAAATGACCATGATGGAGGCTGTCACGAGAACCGCTGACACACACTGGGCAGATGCCAAAGAGCAGATCAGCCACACCCTCACTACCACCCAGCACAGAAGTTCTCAACCTGTGGGTCGAATGACCCTTTCACAGGGGTCGCATATCAGTTATCCTACATATCAGATATTTACATTACAATTCATAACAGTAGCAAAATTACAGTAATGAAGTAGCAATGAAAATAATGTTATGGTTGGGGGTCACCGCAACATGAGGAACTGTGTTAAAGGGTCACAGCATTAGGAAGCTTGAGAACCACTGCCCTAGGAGGTCTGACTTCTTATAAAACATAAATGCCATCCACGTTAAGCACCAGGTCCCCTTTTTCTTCTCTTTAGCTCCTTCTGTCTATGGATTTGCCTACTTGAGGCATCTTCTTTGAAACAAATCATATAGAAATAATATTGGCTCCTTTGTGACTGGTTTATTTAGCTTAGTACAATGTCCTCAAGGCTCATCCATTTTGTAGTGTGTGTGAGAACGTCCTTCCCGGTTAAGGATGACCCATATGCCACTGTATGCCTCTAACACATTTTACTCATTCCCTCATCCGTCCATTGAGGGCACCTGGGTTGCTCCTGTTTCAGCTCCTGTGAATAACATCACCAAGAGCTTGAACGTGCAAACATCTGTTCAAGATCCTGCTTTTAATCTTTTGGGGTAAATATTCAGAGGTAGAATTTTTGGCTAGGTACGGTAAGATATACCTATAATCCCAGCTATTTGGCAGGTTGAGGCAGAAGGACCACAAGTTCAAGGTCAGCCTAGGAAACACAGTGAGACTCTATTCCTTGCCCCGAAGCAAAAATGCTGGATCACGCTGTGACTTCAGCTTTAATTTAAAATTTGAGGAACCTCCGTGCTATTTTTTTTCACAGCGGCTACAGCATTTTAGACTCTTAACCTGGACAACATTAATCCCCAGCCTGTGTCTTTCATTTGACGCATCTCAGAAGTGTGCTTTAGCTATAAGATACGGGGCAGGGGCAGGATGAGCAGCTGTTCTTAGAGGGCAGGAAGAAGCCTCGCCCTTCCATGGAAGTATCCTCAGGGAGATCCCAGGGGGAAGCCAGGCAGAGAATAGGGAATACAGAGGGACTCGGAGATACTGCAGGCTCTGAGAAAAAGGAGACAATGACAAGATTTTATCTGGAAAACTGTTTTGGTGACAAGTCATGGATCTTACCGAGTGTGACAGGTGTCGTGAGACAGATCTTGTCTCTTAGAGTGCTATACCGTGGGGCTGGGAGATCTCTCTTTAAACACTCCTTATTTCCCCAGGCAATTCAGAATTCATCACTACACTTGACATCACATCCTGGGGTCACAGGGACTAGGGCCACAAAGAAGAACTGACTTTAGGGACCACAGACCAGAAGGGGAGCTGATACAGAAACCCACTGCGCACAGAGAGGCATCTTTGGGATGCCCGGGGTATACGCCAGCGTAGAGAAAAGCCTTTATTTGTAACTGTGCCTGGGAGGAAAAACACTACATTCCAGGGTGTGGCTACATCCTCTCAGTCTCTGAATCCCATCGCTCATGAGGCACAGGTTACTGTTACCCACGAAAGGCCAGCTGCTGGTGGGAGAGTCGAGTCCGTGACACGGCGTTTCCAGAACATGGCTGTGCATTGAGATAGTAAAGCCCAGTAAAGGGACGGAGTCCTCTTCGTGTTGTCTTCGGAGGGTCTAGCTTTTGTTTAGACTCAGTCCCCACCCCCAGAGCCCAGTGAAAATAAAGCCAATCTCTTTGAAGCAAAGCTTTCTCATGAGCAGGAAGGCTGTGGCCTGCTCCGATGCACACCCACCCAAGAGCCATGTGCTGTGTGAACCCAGAGACAGCTGAGCTGCAGATGTGCTGGAGGGCACTGGGCCAGGCTCTGATCACACCCCCAGCCCTCCTGGGAACATCTGCAACAGGACACTTTTCCTTTGCAGGCCACATTGCCCTGGGCCTCTTCTGTTTATCCACAGCCCCCTCCCCCACAAGCCCTTCCCTTCACCCTCCACACCCTTGCAGGCTTCCCTGCAAGTCTGACCACCGTGTGGGGGACATCATTAAATGTCATTGGACAACCAGGAACCTACAAGCCTACCCTAGGGTGGGCAGAGAAGGCTCAGGTTTAACACTGGTAGCACACCTGGGCAGGGGTTTTGTTAGGGTGCAGGCCACTGCCCAGTCAGAGACAGGGAGGGACTGTCAGAGGCACAGATCTTTCCCTTGAATGCCCTGGAGCCTCCCTCTTCCTGCCCCCCTCTGCCCCAACCTTCCCATCCCACGCACCCAGCCCTTCACAATCACCCAGAAACAGAAACACCAGCACAACCTTTGCGGCCTCCAAACCCCACCCATCCTTCTCTGGGCTTGGACCGCCTCCTGCTTCTCCAGCCCTGGTCACCCCTGCTCTCTCAGTTCTCACGCCCTTCATGCCCCTTCTTCTCAGGAGCACCCTGCCTTGCCAGTGCTCCTTCCCTCTGTTCCACACTCACCCCCCTCACCCCTGCTTCCAGAGCTCCCGCCACATCCCCGGCACACTTCCTGGCAAGGATTCGAAGGAGCTCTGAGGACACACGCCAATGCTGAGTGCCGCTGCGACACAGCCCCGCTTGCCCTGTCCTGCACACATCTGCGGTCTCTTCGACGGCATTCTTCTTGAGTTTCCTCTTCCCACAAAGAGGCTCCTTCTGGTTTTGTAGGTTTCTTCAGACAGGTACCAGAGCCACTCTCTGCCTGTCTGTCTCTGTCTGTCTGTCTGTCTGTCTGTCTGTGATCTCTCCATAGAAACCTCTTGAGAGAGCTCACTTTTTCCTCAGCTTGTTACAGTGGCCCCTCAGCATCGGAGCCAATGCCTACAGCACCCCAGTGTCTCCATCTTGCTGTTGTGTCTTGACATTGAACCTGGACCATCCTTTCTTCCACCCAGTCGGCTTCCCCCTGCTGCTCTTCTCAGCCACCTGGGGAGCACTTAGAAGACCTCCCAGCCCGCCTCCTATCTAACAAAGTAGAAGCAATTCTTCCCCCAAACACCTGTAATGAAGCATCACCACCATCTACTCCTCTGCACCAGGACTGCCAAGCAGTCTTTCCAATGTGCCACCTGCCCTGACTTATCCATGTCCTTCTTCTAACCAGCTAATATGCAAACCTGCTCAAATGCACGCTATCCCAGATCTCCAACTACAGTATCCAGGTGCTGAGCACCCCTCTTGCTATACCTAGGATGTGGAACGTTCTCAAGGCCCACACATTGAAGACTTGGGCTAGCCTGTGGCACTACTGAAAGACAGTATAACCTTTTACACATGGCCACTGCACCTTTGTAAAAAGCCCTTTGACTCACTGACTCCGAAATATTCCCCCAAAGGCTCATGTGCTGAAGGCTTCCTCACCAGCCTGTGGGCCTATGTGGAGACTCCTTAGGAAGTGGAGCCCAGTGGGACGAAGCTAGGTCATTGAGATACTGGGAAATCAGTCCCCTCTCCTATCTCCGCTTCCTGGCTGCCATGAGGTGAGCTGCTTTGCCACAGGCCTAAAGCAACAGAGTCTCTAGAACTATGAACCTGAGACATCTTTTCTCTCTGCTAGTTTATCAGATATTTTGCAGAAAGCTGATCAACTCACCTCCCTCCAGCTGCATTTCTATCAAATGTCACTACTGACTGCCTCTCCACCTCTTCATACTACTGCACTCCCAGATGCAGCTCTGCCTGCCTCTCCCCACCTCACACTGCACTCCCAGATGCAGCTCTGCCTGCCTCTCCCCACCTCACACTGCACTCCCAGATGCAGCTCTGCCTGCCTCTCCCTGCCTCTCCTCACCTCACATTGCACTCACAGATGCAGCTCTGGCTGCCTCTCCCTGCCTCTCCCTGTCTCTCCCTACCTCACACTGCACTCACAGACGCAGGCTGTGTTTGCTCAGTACATTTAACTTTTCTTTTCTTATGAAGGCTTTTATTTAGACTCTTCCCCAGTTCTGATTTATACTTCTCAACTGAGGGAATTCTTCCCTTTGGAAGCATTCTCCCCTTGGGCCAGGTTTCTCCCCAAATGTACCATGATGGACAGCTTAGCAATATTGTACCCCACACTACCTCTGTACTAAATAATGAGCAGTTAAATGAAAAAACAAAAACAAAACAGAAAAATTAAAAACAAAACAAAACAAAACAAAACAAAAAACCAAACAAGGCCGCATTGTGTACCGTGTGTGTATGGGAACCCGCATACAGAGCCGAGCCATCTGAAGATGTGTGCATGGGAAATGTCTCTTGCTGTGGGGGGGGGGTGGGCCTTCTTGTCAACACCCTGAAGCCAGGATCCTGGGACAGAGACTGCAGACCCTGCAGAGCTTCAGCCTGCATGCCCATCCCCCCATCCCCCCACCCACCTGCCCACAACCCCAGAACAGCTGGAGGCGGCTCACAAGGCATGCAGCCATATATCCCCCGGGAAAACACGAGGCCCCCCGATCCACAGAGAGTCAGTTCCAAGACCCCAGTGGATGCCTGAAACCACAACAGTACCGAACCCTATGATTTATTATCTTTTCCATCTTAATTAAGCTCTTATTTGCTTTGTGGCCACACGCCTGTACTCTGAGGCGCAGACCCTAAACTAGCACCAATTTCTTTCGCTTCTTTGTCATTTCATGGATAGAAAATCGGTTTTCACTGTAGATCTTGGTATTCTTGGCATACTTCTTTTTTTTTTCTTTGCTTAAATGAAGAACTTTTCCACTCGTGGGAGCACTCTATAGCATAAAGAGAAGCTATGAAGAGGCCTATGGAAGGCTGGGGAGATGACCCAGTGTCAAAGGGGGTTTGTTGCTCAAGCATGAAGGCCTAAGTTCAAACCTCCAACACCCACATAAAAATCCAGCTCAGGTGCACACACCTGTAACTCCAAGTTGAGGCAGGAGGGAGCGAAGACAGGAGGATCATGGGACTTGCTGGCTGTCAGCCTAGCTTCAGGTTCAGTGGGAGACCCTATCTCAAGAGAATAAGGTAGAGAGTAACAGAGCAGGGCCCCCAACATCCTCCTCTGGGGTCTGTATCTGACATGTGTATGCATCTGCCCATACCCTCCTCACACACATAGTTCTCAGCCTTGCCCCCCAGCACACAGGGCTTAGGTGAGGTCACTACTATTTAATTTCCCAACTGCAATACAGAAAACCTATCAGTTGTTTGAGAGCCTCGTCTTAGCTTGTGAAAAAACAAGGAACCCATGTCATAATGGGGTTTACCAAGGCCAAAGAAAGGCACATTCCTATGTGTGAGAGAGCTGTGTGAGCCAACTTTCCCCTGTCACCAGAGACAGCAGATAGGAGGGGACATGGGCTTGGAGTTGGATGGACAGAGTTTCAATTCTCAGCCCCATCATGGGCAAGCTAAGTGATCCTAAGTTCCTCTTGTTCTCTCTGAGCATCGGTATTTTCTTCTGGGACTCGGGGTGACGATATTCACCTCATTACAGGTCTGTGAGGACTCGCTGAGGTCAGGATTCCTAAATAACAAGGGACAAATGACCAATCAGCGGTCTACATGGCATTCATTCAAGCAGCACCAGGAAATGAAGATAGAGGAGTCTTCTAATTATCCCTTACAGTGATGGAAAGTCTCTGTGTAGGGTGGCACACATCTGTAATTCCAGCTACTCTGGGTGGTAAGACAAGAGGATCATGGGTATAAGCATAGCTTAGGGAAACTTACAAAGACCCTGTCCTGTATCAAGATGAAGCTTAAAAAGGGCCAGGGATGTAGCTCAGTGGCAGAGTGCTTGCTATCATTCCTGATGCCCTGGGCTTTATTCCAGTATTAGAAAAAACCTAAGGGCTACCCAAAACGAACATATAAGAATAAGATTAGGTGGGTAAGTGGCTTGGTGGGTAAGAGCGCTTTCACCATAAGCATCAGAACCTGAGTTTGGCTGTGTAGCACCCATGTGAAAAACCAGGTAGGTGGGGATAGGAGCATCACTGGGCTTACTGGTCGCCAGCCTTGCTGAAAAAACGGCAAGCTATGGGTTCAGGGAGAGAGCTTATCTCAAAGGAATGAATTGGAGAGTGATCGAGTAGGACACATAATGTTCTCAAACATGGTTTCACACTCCCGTGTGTGTACGTACACATGAGTATGCAGCATGCACCCAAGAGATAAATAGAATAAGGTTGGGACTGGTTAAGTGTACCTGCTCTTCCAGAGGATCCAAGTTTGGTTCCTAGCACCCACATCAGGAGGCTCACAACTGCCTCTCTCTCCGCCCCCCCCCCACTGAACATAAAATAAATCTTGAAAAAGAAGGTTTTAACAAAGGAACAGCCAATCCCTCTAGTTTATCTCAAAAAGGAAAGAGCTCCATGAGTTCGAGCTGTGTAAATACCGAAGACTTACGGAGTTAACAAGATGAAGGTGTCTTTGGCCCCTAGAGACCTACAATGTGTTTTCAGTTTATGAAATTGAAATTTGGAAACATGACCTGGATGTTTTGATTTCTGTAATTTGGGGCCAGGGGAGAGGAAAGGGGAAATCCTAGCCAGGCAAGTCACTGCCTCTAGAAAACAACCAACCCAACAGCTTACCCCTTCTCCAGTTAAGACACGGCCCACAATCACTCCACCAGAAATAGCAAACAGTTGGTCTCTGTCATCTACCATCCCTCTGATGAGGAAGACCTCACTACCAATTCACTTTGGTCTTGCTTGTGGGGAGGTTGCAATGTTAGGGAGCAAACCCAGGGTCCTGAGTACTCTGGGCTAGTGATAGAGAACCAGGTCACACCCCAACCACACAAGACTGTGTAAAAGCTACCCAAACCTAACTGCCCGTCATTCAGCAAGGAGCAGAAGCCACTCCAGGCTGTCCTCAGGCTACGGGCCATGTCCACTCAAGATCCAGACATGCCTACAAGCCTATGTGTGGGCAGCTCTGAGTCAGTGTATGCAGAGGGCCTGCCCTGGGGAAGAAGGCAGATGACAGCCTGTATTCCACACAGTAGTGCAGTGTTGGAGGAGGGGCAGATGCTGTTAAGTGTCTACAAGCCTCAGTCTGATGACAGGGCTGATACCAAAAGTCTTGACCTACACAGACACCACACACCTGCTTTAGGACACAGGCGGGTTCTGAGGACCAGCCCCCTCAAGGCTTTCTTCTACCAAATGCCTCCGCTAGTCAGGGGTTGGCTCTCCATTAGGTGGGACTGAAGCCAGTGAGGCCTCGCTTGCACCTTACACACACGGCCTGAGGGTGACTTTGCACGCTGTTAGCTGTGCCCCACCCCATGGCATCAGGGCAGCACTCTGATCATTTTGGATTCCGGAGCATCATGGATTTGGATTTCCTAATGAGGGGTACTTGTACTTGGTCTATAATGAAAATGATCATGGTGAACCCAGGGACACCAGGTCACACTACAGTATAGTTAACGTAGAGAGCTTCAGGAATGAGACATGTGAATCCCATGTCCCAACCTCATTCTGAGCCAAGAATTGAATTTATTTAAAACAAAATATAATTCAAGGCCAGCCTGGTCTACATTGTGAATTCCAGGCCATCTAGAGCTAGAGTGAGATCCTGCTTAAAAATTAATCAATTAACTCAAACCAACCAACCAAACAAACAAAAACTAGGGCCAGAAGATAGCCTTGTGGGTAAAGGCACTTGTGCTCAAGCCTGATGACCTGAATGTGATCCTGGAGCCCACACGGTGGAAGAAGAACTGAGTCCTAAGTCCCTTGAGGGGCAGTGGGATCCTGGTTCCTTTCTCTTCCTCTTCATCATGTCCTGGCCAAGAGGGGAGCATCTTTGTTCTACCTTGTGCTCCACTATGATGTACTGTCACAGATCTCAAAGCAACCAAGGCACTTGGTCATGGCCTGAAACTCCAAAATCCTAACAACGAGCACAGACCAACTTTCTCCTTGTTCAGTTGACTGCCTCAGGTACTTGGTGCCGTCATCGAATGGGGCAGGGGAGTTCTGGGAGCTCCACACAGTCTGGGTTGGAGATGTTTAGTTGGGAATCAGTCCAGACCATGAAGTTCTGAAACTCTGTTCCCATTTAAGCCATGGATGGAAATCTTCATCCTCTGTATCCACGGAAACACGAACACGGGGAGGGGACCATTTTCTTTCATTTGTTGCCATGCATTATCAGTGCATGTGGTTTATTTCCATTACCAAACTGACAACGGGTGTTAAATAGGAACTGACAATCCCTGGGCTCATGGAGAATTTGAACAATGAGCAGTTGGAAGAAAGCTGCGTGGCATGGACCGATTCCGATGGTCCTGTTCTGAGAACCTCTGTTGGTTCTCATGGAGCATGATGGATCACTGCTGCACTGAGGGGCAGGTGAGTACCTGCCCATGGGCTCTAAGCCTAGCTGTTACCCGAGGCAATAGCTATTTATGGGAGCCTCTCTTGTCTTGTGTGACTTCCAACAACGACTTTGAAAATACAAATATCCATGGAACGAACGTCAGCAGGTATGGCCTGTGTCAGGGGTTAGAGAACTAACCTCTCTATGACATTCAGAGGGACTTTACAATGTTTTCTGAGATATGATCTCATATATCCCAGGCTGGCTTCCAACTCACAATGTAGCCAAGGATGACCTTGATCCTCCTAAGTACCTGGATTACAGGTGTGCACCACCATACCCAGTTTATGCAGTGCTGGGATTTGAGCCCACTCTGCGAACTGGATCACATCCCTTCCCTATTTTTTTTTTAAACCAGCTACTCTAAGTTTTTCTGGGGAGCATTTTTTTCCCCCGGGGCTCAGCCCATTTGGGTTTTGGTAGAGTTGATGCTAACTCTTGGACAAGTAAAGTCTCATATCTACTTGGCCACCATGTCAGGTGGTGAACAGGCTCAGGGTGAACGTGTGGCCACTAGGAGGGACTGAAGTTCTCTTTAGGACCTTCAGTCAGGAAGATGTGGGCCTTCAGCTGGCAGAGGCCGACATCGACCTTCCAGGGAAGTGCCTGCATGAGAAAAAAGCCGACACTCGAGGTCACAGAGCCAAGAGACAGGCCAGAAGCTGGCTCTGCGGGTAAAATGCTTGCTGTTCAATGTGAGAATCTGAGTTAGAATCCCAAGACCCCACGTGGAGCCAGGCATGGCAGCACATGTCTACAATCCCAGTGCTCCAGTGATGAGATGGGACGTGGAGGCAGGAGAATCCCTAGAAGCTTAAACTCAAGCTCGCCTGGTGTATGCATTCTGTCTCAAATAAATGGAAGGCAAGATACCCAAAGTTGTCCCCTGACTTCCACACAGATGCCATGGCACAAACACACTCAGATTCTCGCCCCCCTCTCTCACATGCGCGTGCGCGCGCACGCACGCGCGCGCGCACACACACACACACACACACACACACACTCACTCACTCACTCACATCTGCTTGAGTGCGTGAGTGTACACACCAGATATGCACAGAAGATGTCACCACTCTGGATACCGGCAAACCTGAGCTCAATAAACACCTTTTAGATATTGAAGCCGCTGAGAGCTAGGCTTCTGACATTTGCAATAAAGGAGTCCAGATACGGGTATGGAACTGGGGAGGGAGGTGGGCCTAAACAGTCACCTAGTGAGTCTGTGGTGGGTCTTCTCAGCCTGGGGGACACACAGACAGGATCTATCATCCCGTGAAGAACTTGAAGCCCCACAATGTGGGTTCAAGCTCAGGGCACAAAAAAGGGCAACATCAGCATGACTATGCTGCTGTCCGGGCAGAGGCTTAGGGATACTCTGTCCTATGCCCTCTAGACGCCTGCCTGTTTCATTAAGTGTCATGTGACATTGCTCGCTGCTCACATGTTCTCAAACCTCTGTCTTCTACAAAGATGGGCCATTTGGGGCTGGCTTTCCAGGGTGTAATGGTGGGCGGGACTGAGGCAGTCAGAGCCAGAGTGAGGAGGGGGCAAAGAGTACAAGCTGGGTCATCTCTGGCAGACACCTCCATTCTGTGGTCCACGGGTCACATGCAGCCCTGGAGAGCTAGGAACATGACCCAACACAAAATCATCAACTTACTTAAACTATTACGAGATTTTCTTTGGGGAGGGGGAGTTGTTTTCTTGTAACTTGAGTGTGCAGATCTTAAGTGTGAACTGTGCAGATGACAACTTCATGTTGCAATGTCAAAACACTGGACTCTTTCGGTGGAGCATATGGTGCAGCAGGAGGTCCAAAACCGAGAGGAAAGATGGGGTGAAGTCACAAGACTAGAGAAAGGAGGTCCCCAGAAGCGATGGAGGGGCAAACGGAACAGCTGTGGGCTGGTGTGAGGCAAACTCCCACCTGAAGAAAACCTCACCCTAAGAGCTCTTCCTGCTGAGAGGGTAAAAGTGTGAGGGAAATGTCCTTGGAAAGGAGACGGAGCCCCACAGCTGTCCAGATGTTTCCACAGGGTCATGGTTCCAGGCTCCTTGCTTCCACTAGGAGGAGCCTGGGCCATTCTGGTATTTGTCCTATAGTTCTGGAAGCTCCCTCTCTGGGCCCCTGCCAGCTCCAGCAGGCCTCGGGGGCACCTTCCGCTGCCAGGAAAACATTTCCTACTTCAATTCTATTTCCGAGAGGTGGCTGGCCCGGATGACCGATGTGTCACACCATCCCGTACAAACTGTCCCTCTAACTCTGTCATCAATAGGCTCAAGGCTGCGTGGTCTCTTCAAAGAGCCTAGGACAACTGTGTGTGCTCAGTGGAACACAGCCACAGTAACCAGTTGGGACATCTTCTCTCTGTGGTCTCCCCTGGGACCCACTGCCTTCCAGTTATGAACTGCCACTCAGATTCCCTGCTTGGCTGAGAAGCCAAGAGGTGGAAAACGTGGCTGAAGTCTGATGGGGCTTTGCTCCAGACAAACACAGCCCCAGACAAACACAGCCTCAGACAACCCTTCATACACACACATGCAACTCACATACACAACTCACACTCAACGAAGACTGAAGTATCAATGAATCAGAAACACCTGGACACTTTCCTTAAAACATAGATGTGTAGCTTGGTCCTCTTGTGAGACTCCTCACAGTGGGAGCAGGGGCTGTCTCTGACTCTTTTATTGGCTTTTGGGACCCTGCTCCTCATACTGGGTCACCTTGCTCAGCCTTAATACATGGGTAGGTGTTTAGTCTTATTGCAGCTTGATATGCCATGTTTCATTGATACTCATGGGAGACCTGCCCTTTCCTAAACAGAAATGGAGAAGGAGTGGATTGGGGGGTGGGAGTAGAGAGGGAATGGGGGGAAGGACTTGGAGGAGAGGAGGGAGGGGAGAAGGGGGAGGGGAAACTGCAGCTGGCTGGAATGGGAAATAAATAAATAGATAAATAAATAGATAAAAGAAAATAGAACTGAATTTTAAATTCAAGGAGAAAGAGCTAGAGCACGTTTGGAGTCTGGACAAACAGCAGCTTTGGGACAAGACATCCATCTGTCTCCAAACGGGGTGCCTGCTCCCTTCCAGCAGCCTCTCTTCACTGTCAGCGGCCTGAGAGTGCTAATTCCTGTTTCTGGGTCACCTTCTATCACCACTTTCACCCCTCTGCTCGCTTGCCATCTTGAAACCGTTATCCCTTATTGTGCCAAGCTCTGGCTTTGACTATTTGCCCTTTGAGGTTTCTCCTGCTCTTAGTCCAGCCATGCTCATGCCCCTCTCTACGGGTTAACACGCTCCGGATGGGGGGGGTGTTAATCAGGCCATTTTCCACCACTAATAACACAAAATTGAGGCTAGTACGATGGATCTGCTGGTAAAATGCTTACCATGCAAGCCTGGTGACCTGAGTTCAGTCCCCTGAACCTGCATTAAAAAAAACATTCATGGTGGCATGCATCAAAACTCCAACAGAGAGATGGGAGGTGAAACAAGAGTCTTCTCAAGGTCCATGGCCTGGACGTCACAGAAACAACAGAAGAGAACCTTCAGTGACAAGTGGAAGAAGAGAACCGACTCCTGAAAGTTGTCCTCTGACCTTTATGTGTGCTATGAGGAATGTGTGTGCCTGTGTGTGCATACATACATACATACATACATACATACACACACATACATATTTTAAAAACACACAGCATTATAGATTGAATGAATGCTAAAGACAAAGGTCTGTTTTGGCTCCTGGTTCTGGAGACCTAAGGTCAAGGGCTGTGGCTCTGACGGCTTCCTTGCTGGGAGCATCCTCAAGGGCTGCACATGGAGAGAGGGACCACAAGCATGTCTGCATCTCTGTCTGGTCTCTGCCCCTTTTCTTGTAAAGCCACCAGGACTCGACCACAAGGATTCCTCCCTGAGTCTAAGCCTAGTCATCCTCCCAAAGTCTGCCCAGCACCACAGTCATATTAAGCTGCTGCCCCTCACTATCTCACCATGGGGATTAAACTGCAGAACACGTTTGGGAGAGCCGTAGTCATCCACTAATTAAATGAGAGCCAGTCCCTCAGTGTGCTGATGTGCTCCAGGACTTGTGACCTGGAGTTCCCATCAGTCATTACACTGCTTTCAGAGGAGATTTTATATTTCAACAGCCACATAACAACACGACCCCAAACTCAGCAGTCCAGAACATCTACTTATGATCTGATGATTGGATGAGGGCTGAGCTGGGAAGCTCTCTACATGGTTACAGCTGAAGGATTCCCTATGCCTGCTGCATTCAGTTACAAACTTGTCTAAGGTAGGCTCACCCTCCAACGTCACTCCCCAAGTGGTCTCTTATCACTCAGCATCTCTGTAGCTGGGCAACGAAGTTCCACGAGGGTCCATCTTTCCAGAACACAAAAAGGTCATCAAGCCTCTGACTAGGCCATACTTGTTAATGTCCAATTGCTCATAGTAAGCCACAGCAAAGCCAAATCAACAGGGAGGGAGCCACACAAGGCCCAAGGGTACAAGGCACGGTCCAGGGCCATCTAAGTAACCACTTAACACAGATGGTGGGGAAGAAGGGGTCTGACGTCACCACTGGGAACCAGTCACACCTGAAGTCAGAGATCTACCCCAGATTTTCCAGTCAAACCAAAGACAAAGAAGCAAGCAAACACTCCCTCACCCCTTCGTTTAGTAAAGCCGTTCTCAGTTAGGTTCTGGTCATGGGTTGACGGACATCAGTGGCAGTTTTTTGCCAAGCCCGGAGTGGGCACTGGGGACAAAATGAAATCATCTAACCCGTGCAGGGGCTACTAGGTGTCTTCCAAAACACCACAGGTTTCCAAGTCTGATTCATTGTTCCTTACAGAGTGCCATGCTAAGCACAGAAGTAAAGATTGGCAAATGGCTGCTGATAATGCCAGGTGTGTCGGTACACACCATAAGCCCAGTTTTTGGAAGGTGGAGACAGGACGGTATCAAGTTCCAGGACAGCCTAGGCTACATGGTGAGACCCTATTTCAAAAAACAAAACTACTCTGTCGTCTCTAGTTTATCTTCTTTCTATTGCCCCAAATCACGCAACTGAGCCGTAATTTACCAGGGCCAAGTGAGGGGGTTTCTCATAGTATCTTTGCAGTCAGGCCTGGCTGCCTGTTAACAGCAAGTATCTCCTGCTCATCCTCAGTCTTCAAAACTCTTCATGGTACCTCACTGCCTGCTTTGGCCAGAGGGGAATGCGTGGTGCCTGAGGCTTCTCTCAGCCCTGTAGGCACTGAGATGCAGGCCCAGGCTCAACGTGGGCTGTCAAAGTCCTCAGCGCAGTGAGGGAATAAAGATCGCACAGCCTCCAGGAACAGAAAGGGAATTCCTAAAGAAGAGATGTTTCCAGGTCTCTGCACATCTGATCATCATACCGGCTGGTGAGAGACCTCCATCCCAGGTCCTGTCCTAGTCAACACCAGGGTAACCTCCACACAGAACCGAAGCAGTTAGGGGCTGTGACTGAGGGTTTTTATACCAATTCAGGTTTTTAAAATTTTTAATTTATTATTATTATTATTATGATGATGATGATGATGATGATGTGGGGGATAGGTGAGGAATAGGGAGCCACATCTGCCCCAGAGTGCATGTGAAGGTCAGAGAACAAACTATTCTCTTCTTCATTTTTACATGTGTCCTGGAGATTGAACTCAGATCACCAGGCTTGCACAACAAATATTCTTACCCTCTGGGCCCATTATTAGCTCTATTAGTCCCTCTTCTTTTTTCTTTTTCTTTTCTTTTCTCTTCTTTTTTTATTGGCTGAGTCTGTTGAATGGGTCACTGTTTACTGTTCTCTCTTTAAAATTAACCAAACCATAGAGGAAACTGTAACAACCGCCTCTTAGTTAAGGCCCCTGGGAGTCAGCTCACTATGTAGATGCCTTAAAAACAGTAACAACAAACTGGGCCTTCTGAGAAGCAGCCTTGCAGAGAGGAGGTGTGCAGCGGTTGACAATGTCACTGGACACAATCTAACATCACCTGGGGACAAACCTCTTGGCACGTTTGTGAGTTTTAAGATGGGATTAATTGAGATAGGGGAGATGCACCCCGAATGAGGGT
>CABHPH010142882.1:23867-35514 GCA_902168325.1 Peromyscus nudipes
CTTTCTTTCTTTCTTTCTTTCTTTCTTTCTTTCTTCCTTTCTTTCTTTCTTTTTCTTTCTTCTTGGTTTTTTGAGACAGGGTTTCTCTGTGTAGCTTTGCACCTTTCCTGGAACTCACTTGGTAGCCCAGGCTGGCCTTGAACTCACAGAGATCCCCCTGGCTCTGCCTCCCGAGTGCTGGGATTAAAGGCATGCGCCACCACCACCTGGTTTGACTAGCTCTTACATCTTAAATTAACCCATTTCTATTGATCTAGCTCTTACATCTTAAATTAACCCATTTCTATTAATCTATAAATTGCCACGTGGCTTGTGGCTTACTGGTACTTTTACATCTCGCTTTCTCTGTGTCTGGCTGGTGACTCCTGACTCAGCCTTCCTGTTCCCAGAATTCTCTTCTCTGCTTGTCCTGCCTACATATTACATATAACAAAACAATTATCAAGCAAGAATTACAGTTACAATATCTAGTCTATTCATAATATCTAGTCTATTTGTATTTGGCAAAATTAAAGAAGATATCCTATCTATCCTATATTTGTGAGTCTAAGGTTTCATATCTAACTTATCTTTTATCATAACTAAGGAAATTATAACTTTCTAGTCTTCAACTGCATCAAAGACCTCAGAAGGATATACTATTACCTGAGAAATGGGAGAAGGACACAAGCAACTTTCAGGAGTCTTGTAACAGTAGACAGAGACAGTTGGCAGCCTGGACAGTCATCTAAAGCTCTTCTGTAAAGTTGGGGCATCTGTCTTCAGCCCACAAGCCTAGAGTCTCTCAGTCACTTCTCTCTGTGTCCTGTAGAATGTCTGGCAGTTTCCTCTGCGAAGCAGGAACCTGAAGGATCATTTTGCCAAGCAAAGTTCAGTGGTCACCTTCCTATGGGTCCTGCATGTCCAGTCAATCAAGTAATCCAGGCAAGAACAGTTTCTTAACCAAATGGCTATTTTTGCCAAGAAGAAGATAAACTCCATATGGAGTGTCTTTGATGCCCATCATCCTCTCTGAAGTAAATCAGTCCTGCCGAGCAGACACATGTCTCACTGTCCAGAAAGTCTAAATTTTTAAAATATTTTAAATGTCATATTCTGCAGGTCTTTGAAGTGTTTGAAGATTACCTATCTATCTGAAATATATCTACGTATATCTAGAAAACTTAACATGACTATAAGTTTGACTATCATAGAAGACTAATTATTAATCTGTATTTTTAATTATCTATTACAATCTAAATGAGTTACAGAAACATAATACCTCAAACAAGAGTAAAAATATATACACAGTATAACAAAATTAAGTTTAAACTTGTATCAATAAACTAAAATCCATAGCAATGTAAAACATTTCTAAACAAGTTGTTGCTCTTTAAAAGTAGGTTCATTAATTTCATCCTATCATATCTAAACTACCCCCTTTTCTTCTTTAGAAAGAGATTGCATTTATAATCAACCTATTTTAGATAAAAATAAACATTCAAAAACAATATTTTGGGAATTTGGGTATAGCTTCTCATACTACTTCCTGCTGGAAGGGGGCGCTGTATCTTATAGGGACAAAAAGAAAATTTTAGGATTATGGAGTAGTCTGTGAGGCTGTATCGTCTGAGCCAGTTGCCTTGAAACCGTTCTGGATGTTGGATCATCTGGGCCATGGTGTCACTAAAGACCTTTCAGGGGGTCTTGGCTGGTCAAACCTGATGTATCTTAATCTGGAACAAATCCATAGCCTCTTGCTTTCTGTGGAAACGAAAACAGAGACTCCTTTCAAAAGCAACATATCTTTTGATCCAAATTTTGAAGTCAAGGTATCTTTATACATATTGGTTTAACTCATCCGCCTTTACAATCAAATATCTCTCTGCAGTTAAAAATATCAAAGACAACACAATCCAGATTCTCTGTGTGATATCCATCTTTATGTGGCTCATTTTTTATATTACTTTTATTTTCTCTTTAAAGACTTTATTTTTTAAAACTATCTATTTCTCTATATAACTGCATATATTACTTTTTTTTTTCTCTTCCAAGCCTACGTACATTTTTACACACATTGTAAACTGCTTAGAAGTTTATCCCATCTGAATCTGTCATATTCTGTAGCATTCTCTGCCCACCTCAGCTTCCCAATATGGTGGAACTACTTTTACAGGCAGCTCTGGGAACCATGCTCATCACCGACTCTGGGAAAGAGTGGGTCTACGCTTCCATCCAACAGTGTGTACCCCAGAAATCTCTCTCTCTCTCTCTCTTTTTTTTGTCTGTACTAGCAAAGGCTAAATCCACCACACAGCAGCAGTGTAATGTGTGGCTTGCAGATACCTCATTCCTGCCATGAGCAGGTCAAGCCTGCTGTATGCCAGGAACCCGCCATATAGTAGGTCAAGCATGCAGGCTTCGGTTAACTTGAGAGAGACAACTAGGAAGCTGTTTTAGCTCCCTTTTTTAAGCTTTCTCGGGTTTTAGGTGGAAACTCGAGCCATTGGGTGCCATTTGTAGTTGAAGTTTTCCTGTGTCCACCCGTCTCCTGTGTCCTTGCGTTTCCAAAGTCGCTCAGACCCAAATAAACACAAACAGACTAATATTATTTAAAACTGCTTGGCCGGGCTGGAGAGATGGCTCAGAAGTTAAGAGCACCGACTGCTCTTCCAGAGGTCCTGAGTTCAATTCTCAGCAACCACATGGTGGCTCACAACCATCTGTAATGAGATCTGGTGCCCTCTTCTGTATACATAATAAATAAATCTTTAAAAAAAAAAAAACTGCTTGGCCATTAGCTCAGGCTAACTATTGACTAACTCCTACATCTTAAACCAACCCATTTCTATTAATCTATAAGTTGCCACGTGGCTTGTGGCTTACTGGTACTTTTATGGTTTCCTCTGTGTCTGGCTGGTGACTTCTGACTCAGCCTTCCTGTTCTCAGAATTCTCTTCTCCGCTTGTCCTGCCTATACTTCCTGCCTGGCTACTGGCCAATCAGCATTTTATTTATCAATCAATCATCCACAGCATGTGTGTGTGTGTGTGTGTGTGTGTGTGTGTGTGTGTGTGTACACGCAGAGGCCAGGAAAGAGCACTGGATCCCTCAAAGCTGGAGTTATGGACATTTGTGGAATACCCAGCTTGTTAAGTGAATGCTGGGATCTGATCCTCACGATGATGCAGCAAGCTCTGGTAACAGTTGAACCATCTTTCAGGCCCACTTTGTTGTTGTCCTGCTTTTCCTGCGTCTCCTTTTTGGGCAGAGTCTCATGCAGCTCAGACTGGCCTTGAACTTACTGTGTGACCAGAATGACCTGAAGTCCCGCTCTTTCTGCCTCTGTCTCCCCAGTGCTGGCATTACAGGTGTGTGTGTCCATGCTTGGTCTATGGGATGCTGGGGATGGGACCCAGGGTTTCCAGTGTGTTAGGTGGGCACTCTACCGCCTAACCACATCCCCAGCCCTCACCCAAAGTTTATATTAAAAGTTCTCTGGTTGTTCCCAGTAACATCCCTTATAGCTTCCTCGCTGACCCAGGATTGGATCCCAGATCTTTACTAAAGTAATTCCTCTGACTTTGTGTTTCGTGGCTGCTGTTTTCAGAAAGTTGAGGTCAGTGGTTTGAAAGGATGCCTCTCAGATGAGTGGCCTGCAACTTCCTCAGGACTAACTGTGCATCTTTGGTAGGACCCCTGGATTCGCCCCAGGGTATATTATCAAGGCACCTATCCTCTGTCCCCAAAACTGGTGGCATTAAACTTCGATGGCTTGCCTGGTAGTAGTTCTGCACCCCTTTTATCCCAGCACTCAGGAGGCAGAGGCAGGTGGACCTGTGTGAGTTTGAGGCCAGCCTGGTCTACAGAGCTAGTTTCCAGGATAGCCAAGGGCTACACAGAGAAACCCTGTCTCTAAAAATCCTCCCAAACAAAAGCAAAAACGCACACACAAAAAAAAACCCCAACTTTGATGGTGTAAACAAAGTTGGCAAAAGTTGTCTTCTTCTTATTGCAATATTTAATTTGTTTATTAATTTATTTTGCAATGCTGAGGTGGCTCCTGAGGCCTTGAACATGCTGACCAAATGCTCTACCGCTGAGCTACATCCCCCAGGCCTTGGTGTTTTGAGGTAGGGTCTTTCTATACAGCTCAGGCTATCCTTGAACTCACAGTGTAGCCAAGGCTGACCTTGAACTTTTGAATCTGCCTCCAACTACTTAGTGCTGAGATTGTAGGCATGTGCCACCAAGCATGGTATCTTCCACAATAACAGTTATTTTATAAGGAGATACTCTGAATCTATAAATATTCTGGTGCCTATTAAACTTTTGCCCACTGGATTTTTGCATTTATTAGTGGTTTCCGTTGGTTTTTTTGTTGTTGGTGGTGGTGGTTATATTGATGCTTTTTGTAGTTTTGCTTTGTTTTGTTTTGTTTTGTTTTGTTTTGTTTTGAGACAGGGTTTCTCTGTGTAGCCCTGGCTGTCCTGGAACTCTTCTGTAGACCAGGCTGGCCTCAAACTCACATAGATCTGCCTGCCTCTGCTTCCCGAGTGCTGGGATTAAAGGCGTGCGCCACCACCACCTGATTTCTTGATTTTTTTTTTTAAGTTGAGGTATAATTTACATTACGTAAGTTTACCTATTTGCTATTTTGATGTTTACTATTCAGTGTCACTTAATATGTTCACAGTTTTGCGTTAATTTTCACCTCTCTGGCTCCACAACATTCCATTGTCCTGGAGAAAGGATCTGGTTCCTAACAGCAGCCACTCCTCCTCTCCCTGCTGCCAGCTACTGACAACTGTGAATCTGCTGTCCTTACCTCTGGCTTTGCTTGCTCTGGATATTTATTTTCTATAATTTTATCTTATTTATCAAACGCAGGTCATCAGCTTTGGCTCTGAGCCATCTCTCTTGGCCCCCAGTTATCCATATAAATATAATCCTGAACTTTCTGGCCAGCTTTTCTTTTTCTTTTTTTGAGGGTGTGAAATGAGACAAGGTCTCGATATGTAGCCCTGAGTAGCCCAGAACTCACTGTGTAGGCCAGCTGGCCTAGAACTCATAGAGAGCTGCCTGCCTTTTGCTTCCTCACTGCTGGGATTAATGGCGTGCATCACCACACCGCACCATGACTTTTCTTTTTTACTTAAAATTTGGAAGTGCTGGGGGAATCTATCAAAAGACCTTATATTTGCCAGACAAGTGCCCTTCCACTGAGCTACGTCCTCAACTATATTTTGTATTGTGTGTGTGTGTGTGTGTGTGTGTGTGCGCGTGCGCACGCGCGCGCGCACGTGTGCGTGTGTGTGTGTTGATTTTGTTCTGAGACGGGGAGAAGGACTTACTACATTGCCAGGCTGGACTTGAGTTGCTGCGCATAAATGCTCTTCCAAGGCCAGGAATGTAGCTTAACCCGAGCAGTACTCGCTTATTGTGCACAGAGCCCTCAGCTGGATCCCCAACACCACAGTTTAAAAACAAAAAAGGTGCCAGTGGGGGACCAGACTTTCAAGGTCATCAGCAGCTGTGGAGGCAGTCCCAGGCCAGCTTAGGCTCCCTGAGTAACTGTTTCAAAAAAAAAGAAAAAAGTGGCCTAGTAAGATGGCTTGTCATGGCTTGTCAGGTACAGGTACCTGTTTCCAGACCTGATTACCTGAATTGGATCCCTGGGAGCCACATGGTGGAAGGAGAGACTGACTCCTGTAAACTGTCCTCTACAAATGCACCGATGCAAATACACACCTGTATACCCTGTCTTAGTTAGAGTTACGGTTGCTGTAAAGGGACACCATGACCACGGTAACTCTTGTTAAAAACATTGAATTGGGGCTTGCTTACAGTTTCCGTCCTCAGAACCCACACAAAGGAAGGGGAGAACCTATGGCACTAAGCTGTCCTCTGACTCCACACAGAGGTTCAGGCCATTATCATCATGCCAGGAAGCATGGCAGCAGCCTGGCAGATGTGGTGATGGAGAAGAAGCTGAGAGTTCTCCATCTTGATCTGTAGAAACAGGGAGTGAACTGTGTGTCCCACACTGGGCATAGCTTGAGCATATGAGACCTCAAAACCCACCCCTTAGTGACTTACTTCCTCCAACAAGGCCATACCTTCTAATAGTGCCACTGCCTGAGCCAAGCATTCAAACACATGAGTCTATGAGGGCCATACCTATTCCAGCCACCACATACCTATATGAATACACACACACACACACACACACACACACACACACACACACAGATCAAACAGTAAAATATTTTTTAAGACTAAATGATCGGGGCTGGAGAGATGGCTCAGAGGTTAAGAGCACTGGCTGTTCTTCCAGAGGTCCTGAGTTCAATTCCCAGCAACCACATGGTGGCTCACAACCATCTGTAATGAGGGATGCCCTCTTCTGGCCTGCAAGTATACATGCAAACAGAGCACTATATATACAATAAATAAATAAATCTTTAAAAAAAAAAAAAAAAAAGACTAAATGATCGTCCTGCTTCAGTTTCCCATGAGCACACAGCCCAGATCCCCTTAGATAAGGTTTACTTTTTTATCTACTTGCTAGGAATTCGACTCAAGGCCTCACATGAGCTAGGCGAGAGCTTTACTATACAACCTGCTTCAGTCCCCTTTAGATGACTTTTAAAGACTGCAGTAGGAGGAGGTGAGGGAGACTGAGAGAGAATGTGAGTGAGAAGGGAAAGCATTCAGAGCTGGTGTCAGAGCTGAGTTCCAGGATGCTTCCGTGCCCCCTCACGGGTGTATCCCTTGTGAGGGAGAAGAGCTACCTGCCTAGCTTATGGGTGAAACAGAGTAACTTCGACAACAACCATGATTTCATGGGTGCTCCATAAAAGAGCTGAGTTTGTTGTTGTTTTGATAGTGCGTGTGTGTGTGTGTGTGTGTGTGTGTGTGTGTGTGTGTTCATGGATTCCACAGCTCGAGTGTGGAGTCAGAGGACAGCTTAGTGCCATAGGTTCTCCCCTTCCTTTGTGTGGGTTCTGAGGACGCAAATCATGTCACCAGTTTGCCTGGCAAGTGCCTTTACCCACTGAGCCAACTCACCAGCCCTGGTTTGCTCTTCCATTAGGTTTTGGTTTTTTGTGACTGGGTTTCTCTGTGTAGTCCTGGCTGTCCTGGAACTCACTCTGTAGACCAGGCTGGCCTTGAACTCACAGAGACGAATCTGCCTCTGCCTCCTGGGATTAAAGGTGTGTGCCACCATGCCCTCTTTGTCATTAGTTTTTGTTTTGCAGATGGACCCCAGGACCCGGTGCATACCAGGTAACCAGTTGTACCAATGAGCTACATCCCCAGCACTAAGAGCTGAGATCTGAACTGAGGTCTAAGGGACCCCAGACCATGTGGCTTGGAGGGGAAGGGGAAGGAAGGAGTAAAGGTTGGACAAAGAAAGAGAACGTTGCATAAGAAGGAGGGCAGGCTGATTCACTGCAGGGTGCTGAGTAAGCTGTCTGTCAGCTGACTCAGCCTTTTCACTGTACCCAGCCTGGGCAGGTGCGGCTCAAGTCCCTCCTCTCTATGGGCCCAGGAGGAAATCCCAGCCCTGCCCCCCCATCCTGTTGTTCATTCCTCTCCGCTTTAAAACAATTTTTGTGACATCTTATTGGCACTAGAGAGATGGTTCAGGGGTTCAGAGCACTACTGTTCTTGCGGAGGACCTGAGTTGGATTCTCAGAACCCGTGTTGGACTGCTCACAACTGTCTGTAACTCTAACTCTAGGGGGTTCGACTCCTTTTGCCCCTAAAGACAATTGAAGTCACGTGCATAAATCTGTACACAGACGCACACAAGATCAACACTAATAAAAATAAATCTTAAAATGCATTTTTTGTTTGTTTTTTTGAGAGGGGTTTTGCTGTTATACAGTTACACAGCCCTGGTTGCCCTGGAACTCATTCTGTAGATCAGGCTGGCCTACGATCTCACAGAGATCAGCTGCCTCTGCCTCCAGAGTGCTGGGACTAAAGGCGTGTGCCACGGGGGCCTGGCTTGCATTTTATTTAGTTTGTGTATGTGAAATGTGGTGCACATGCATTTGCCGTGTGTGTGTGTGTGTGTGTGTGTGTGTGTGTGTGTGTGTGTGTGTGTGTGAAAGAACAACCTGCAAGTCAATTCTCTCTCTAGTATGTGGGTTCTGGGCATCAAACTCAGGTCACTAGGTCTGGCACTAATTCATAACTCTTAAAAATCTATTCAAAGTCTTCCTTCAATGAGCAGACCTGTACTTTCCTGGCCCTGACTCAGACTTTTCTCTCTGTCAGGGATGGGGGGGCCTTTGGCTTCCTCTCCAAGCAGGGGCTGACAACAATTTTTAAAAAATTTTTCCCCAACATAATATTTTTATTTATTTGGGAATTTTGTACAATGCACCCCAATCACACTCACTCCCCATTCCTGTGCCATTCTCCCCTCCAAAAGGAAACATCAAGTCCAATTTGTGTGGCCCATCTACTCATTGGAGCGTGGTCAAACTCTCAGTGACCAGCCCCTTAAAGAAAACTGAGTCCAGGGGCTAGAGAGATGGCTCAGAGGTTAAGAGCACTGACTGCTCTTCCAAAGGTCCTGAGTTCAATTCCCAGCAACCACATGGTGGCTCACAACCATCTGTAATGAGATCTGGTGCCCTCTTCTGGCCTGCAGTCATACATGCTGTATACATAATAAATAAATAAATCTTTAAAAAAATAATTAATTTAAAAAAAGAAAGAAAGAAAGAAAGAAAGAAAGAAAGAAAGAAAGAAAGAAAGAAAGAAAGAAAGAAAGAAAACTGAGTCCTTCCCCACGCCCCTGCCAGAAGCCTTCAACTCTGAAAGGCTACACTTCAGAATCTTCCTCACGATTTTTAAGGACTCTCTTCAGTAGCTTCCTGTCTGGACTGTTTCCTTCTTTCCTTCTTTTTGGAGGTGGGGAGGTTGTCACAGAAGCCTCCGGCGTCTCTCATTCTCAGGATTTGAGTCTGCTGTCATCAATACCACCGCAACAGAAGCTTCCTGGCAGCAGCACGGACTGTGCACACCGACATGGCTGCTGGCCACATGGAACTAAGGACACCAGGTACAGGAATGGAGAAAAGGAAGAAATGTCAGAGAGGGTCCAACATGGGCAAAGGTGCATGTGTGAGAAATAACAAATCATTCCTGACAACTATGAAACGTGAAGCTGGAGAAAGGGCTCAGCAGTTAAGAGCAAGGACCGCTCTGCCAGAGGACCCAGGTTTGAATCCCGGCACCCACATGGTAGTTCACAATCATCTGTAACTTCAGTACTAGAGAATCCAAATGCCCTCTTCTGGCCTCTGTGGGCATCACATACATGGTGCATAGACATACACACAGGCAAAACATTCCTATGAATAAAATAAAAATAAACAAAATCTCAAAAATTAATTCAAAAAAGATAAAAACTAAGTGTATGGTGTTGACCCCTGTAATCCTAGCACTCAGGAGGTGGAGGCAGGAGGAAAGAAGTTCAGGGTTAAAAAAAAAAATCTGGGTGGTGGTGGCCCATGCCTTAAGTCCCAGCACTTGGGAGGCAGAGGCAGGCCAGTCTTTGTGAGTTCAAGGCCAACCTGGTCTACAGAGTGAGATCCTGGACATCCAGAGCTACACAGAGAAACATTCCCAAAACCAGTCATCGTACACGATTTGTTATTTCCCACACATACCACCCTGTGCCCATGCTGGACCCTCTCTGACATTCATGTACCTGGTGTGCTTTTACTCACTCTTCTCAGTGGTTAAGAGCACTGATTGCAGCCGGGCAGTGGTGGCGCACGCCTTTAGTCCCAGCACTCGGGAGGCAGAGCCAGGCTGATCTCTGTGAGTTCGAGGCCAGCCTGGTCTACAGAGTGAGATCCAGGACAGGCACCAAAACTACATGGTGAACCCTGTCTCGAAAAAACAAAACAAACAAACAAAACAACAACAACAAAAAAGAGCACTAATTGAGAGGACCTGGGTTCAGTTCCCCAAGTCCACATGGTAGCTCACAACCATCTGGAACTCCAGTTCCAGAGGTTCTGACACCTTCTTCTGGCCTCTTGAAGGTGTCAGCCAGGCACATAGTGCACAGACATACAAACCCATATACATAAAACAAAATAATAATTAAAAAAATAAACCCCATGGGCTGCAGAGATGGCTCAACAGTTGAGAGCGCTGGCTGCTCTTCCAAAGGTCATGAGTTCAATTCCCAGCAACCCCATGGTAGCTCTCAACCATCTATAATAGGATCTGATGCCTTCTTCTGGCATGCAGGTATGCATGCCGAACACTCGTACATAAAACATAAATAAATTAATTTTAAAAATCCCATTCCAGTGCCAGAAATGTAACTCAGTGGTAGAGTGCTTGTCTAGCACACACAAGGCCCTGGGTTGAATCCCTGCTACATAAAGTAGGTATGGTGGCGTTGCCTGTAATCTCAGCGCAATCTCAGAAAGTGGAGGCAGGGTGATCCGGAAGTTCAAGGTCATCCTCAGCTAGGTAGCAAGTTCAGCCTGGGGTGCATGAGACACGTCTCAACCCTATCCCCACCTCCAACTGAAACAGGACGAGAGAGATGGCTCAGTGGGTAAAATCACTTGCCACCAAATTTGGCAACAAGAATTGTCCCCCAGGGACCATGTGATAAAGGAGAAAACAGACTGGTTTCTGCATCATAAAATGACTCATGCGTGCACACACAAATAAATACGTTTAATTTAAAAAGAAATTGAAGCCTTTAATCCCAGCACTTGGGAGGTAGAAGTAGATGCATCTCTGTGAGTTAGAGCACAGCCTAGTTAGTGTACATATCAAATTCCTGGCCAGCCCAAGGCTACATGGTAAGACCATGTCTCAAAATTGAAATGAATAAATAAATGACTAGAGAGACTGTTCAGTGGGTAAAAAAGTGCTCGACACCAAGCCTGCTAACCTGAGTTCAGGGACCCATGTGCTCGGAAAAAGCTGACTCCAGAAAGTGATTCTCTGACCTCCAAACTCATGCCTCTCACCCTACATGATGAATACACATTTTAAAGATTAAAAAAAAGAAATTAAAAAAGAAAAGAATTCCTCTCCAGGAAGCCCTTCCTCCCCTCAAGCTAAGGTCTTCTCCCCACCCCTGGGCTGTCCCCATGATTCAGCCTTGTTCAAAAGAGGCTGGAGGTGTCTCTATCTCCCTCTGTGGCAACAGCCTTCCCACAGGAAATGGAGAGTTTCTTGAGGTTCACATGAAAGATGAGTGTCCCAAGGGCCCCCGACAGGGAATGAGTACAGAGGCGGGTCATAGGGCAGGGTTTGGTAACCCAGGAACCGACCAGAGGGGTTAGGATCCTGTAAAAGTCACCATGATGGTTCCAAACCACCTTCTTCAGATCCGTTCAGGTACTCATGGGGTCCTGAGAAAGGTCTGCGGCTAGACAGAGCAAAGCTAGAGCCCTTGGGTAGGCCATGCTCTCTCCTGAGCCATGTGAATGGAAACTTTCTCTCAGAATGGATGCTCTAAAGGAATCTGTTGATCCAGCGGCCCCTGTTAGACAGGAAATTGTGAACACAGCAGCGAAGATGACATGGGGGTGTGGAGACTAACGGAAGACGCGCCTACAAAACAGGGACTGGACAGAAAGAGGGGTCTCCATCTGCTTCAAATCCCTGC
>CABHPH010142882.1:35914-59348 GCA_902168325.1 Peromyscus nudipes
GCCCTTCTCTAGCTATGGTGGAAGCATTGCCCAAGGTTCCAATGTCTCAAGGACACAGGACTGGCGCTGTGGCGGTTCCCACAGCTTTGCAGCCTTTGGCTGCTCAGACCTGTGTGGTGTGGATGGGCAAGCGCCTCCTCCCTTGACCCTGCTGGCCGCCTTGGCTAAGGGACGACATTTCTCCTCCATGAGCTCAGTCCCTGGGGACTTGGGACCTGGGACCAGGCCAAGGCACAGCTGTAGGCACGCTAACTAGGAACCTGAGAACATGCCCTTAGCTTTTCCTCCCAGGACCGCCTCTGTGTAGAATCTGCGGCTCTGTCCTCACACCCCGGAAGGGTACCATACGAGCCCAGGGTGATGTAGAGAGTTAAGGGCTCCCTGGATACATGTGACCCAGCCCGACCTGCTGACACAGCCTCCCTGGAATCCTCTGATGCCTGAACTACCAAACTGCCTAGAGTGGCACGGTCACTCTTCTCAGCAACTTGTACTCCCTGCCTCGCGGCCTTCTGAGCCTTTCACAGGCTGTTTCCAGGGCCAGAAACACCAGGCTCATGCCCAGGACAGCTCTCCACCTGGCGGCTCATCCCAACACTCCTTTTCTTCATTCATTCACTAAACTATTTGTTTACTTACTTGTCTATGTTTTCTCAGAAATATACTTAAATTTTTTACTTTTATTTTTTTCTATTTATCACACATTTTTGCCTACATGTACGTCTGTGCACCACTTTCATGCCATGTGCCTCCAGAAGCCACAAAAGGACCAGGGATCCCCTGGAACTGGAGCCAGTGAGATGCCACAGGAGTGCTGAGAATTGAACCTGGGTCCTCTAGAAGAGCAGCCAGTGCTCTGCTGAACCATCTCTTTGGCCTCCTTAATTACATTTTAAAGCTTTATTTATTGATGTGTATGTGTGTGTGCATGCCTGTACAGCACGTGTGCCACGTGTTTGTGGAAGTCAAAGAGCACCTTGTACAAACTGGTTCTCTCCTGACATGTAGCTCTAAGGATAGACCCAGGTCCTAGGGCTGGTGGCAAGCACATCTGCCTGTTGAGCAATCCTACCAGCCCTATTTATTTATTTATTTTTGAGACAGGTTCTCAAGTATTCTAGGCTGGCCATGAAGTTACTCACTAACTCACGGTATAGCCAAAGATGACCTTGATTTCCTGATCCTCCTGCCTCTACCTCCCCAGTGCTGGGATTATAGCTGTGCAATATTTCATGCAGTGTTGAGGATCAAATCCAAGGCTTTGTATATGCTAAGCAAACACTGTATCAACTGAGCTACACCGCAAGCCCTGCTTTGTTGTTGTTTGTTTGTTTTGGGTTTAGTTTTTAGAGACAAGGTTTCTCTGTGTAACAACTCTGGCTGTCCTGGAACTCACTCTATATAACCCAGGCTGGCCTCTACTTACAGAGATTTGCCTGCCTCTGCCTTCCCAGTGCTAGGATTAAAGATGTGTGCCACCCCTGACAGGAATGACCTCTGTTTTTTGATACAAAGTCTAGATAGGTAACCTAAGCTGAACTTGAACACTAAATCCTCCTTCCCTCAGCCTTCCAAGCAGTAGGATAAGAAGTAACACACCCAGTCTGACAAATACCTACTTGTTGCCAGGCCCTATTGTAGATGGAGGTGGCCCAAGTCAGAGCCAGTTCTCTGATGAAAGATGATAGACAGGGGGAAAAAAAAAGGATGCTAGGCATAGTGGTGGATGCAGCACTCAGGTGAGGCAGGAGGATTGTGAATTCAAGAGCAGCCTGGCCTCCAGGGTGACACCCTGTCTCAAAAACAACAACAAAAATCCTACCTCAGTTTACTTTCTATTGATGTGATAAAATACCAAAACCAAAAGCAACTTGGAAGGAAAAGGTTTATTTCGTCTCAGCACAGTCCATCAATCAAGGAAGCCAGGGCAGGAACTCAAGGCAGGAACCTGAAGGCAGGAACTGAAGCAGAAGCCAGGGAGGAGTGCGGCTTACTGCCTTGCTCCTCAGGGCTTGCTCAGCCTGCTTCTGGTACAACTCAAGACCACCTGCCCAGGGATGGCATCTCCCACAGTGGGCTGAGCCCTCCCATCCCATGTCAATCATTAACCAAGAAAATGCCCCACAGACTTGCTCATACGTCAGTCTGATGGAGGCATTTTCTCAATTGCAGTTCCCCCTTCCAAGATAAACCCTAGTTTGTGTAAAGTCGACAACTAACCCAGACAACCAAGCAAACAAACAAACAGCTAGAAATGTGGTATAGCATTGCCTAGCATGACGTGGCCTTGGGTTTGATCCCCAAAATATAAATATAAACAAAAAAGGAGCCTCACATGATGGTGCATACCTTTAGTTCCAGCACTTAGGAGGCAGAAGCAGGCCGATCTCTGTGAGTTCAAGGCCATCCTGGTCTACATAGAGTTCCAGGACAGTTAAGTGAAATCCTAACTCAAAAAAAAAAAAAAAAAAAAACGCAGAAAGAGCCTGGGAAAATTGGCTCAGCAGTTAATAGCACATGCTGAGTTCACGTAGCTCACATCTGCCTATAACTCCAGTTCCAGGGGATCTATCATCATCGGAGGGCACCTACATGCATGTAGTGCACATACAGACAGGCAGGCAAAACACATGCATAACAATTTAAAATAATTAAAAATAAATAAGCCAGGTGGTGATACACACATTTAATCCCATCACAAAGGAGGCAGAGGCAGGCAGATCTTGGTGAGTTCAAAGCCAGCCTGGTCTACAGAGTGAGTTCCAGGACAGCCAGGGCTACACAGAGAAACCCTGTCTTGGGAAAAAAGCAAAAACAAATAAATAAATAAATAAATAAATAAATAAATAAATAAATAAATGACATTAAAAGCTATTGGGGCCAGATGTAGTGATGCATCCCTGAAATCCCAGCATTGGGAAAGCTAACCTGGACAGCTAAATAAGACCCTGTTTCAAAATTAAAAGGTCTGGGTATATAGCTCAGTAGTAGAAGATCTGCCTGGCATGTGTGAGGCCTTAGGTTCAATTCCTCGTGCCTAGAGGGAAAAAGAAAACAACAAAACAAAACCCTTTTGAGATGTGATGGTCAAATGTGGCCATGATGTGAAGAGGAGTCAGGAAGGGACTTACTGAAGAGGGAGAATTACAGGAAATTTGTAAAGAGCAAGTGACCTGAGGAGGCCACCGCCTGGGGAAGGGTGTCCCAGGCAGAGGGGACTGTAAGCAGGCATTCCAGGGGGAAGAAGGAGGCCGGGGCTCTGGGGTAGACTCAGCAGGGGAACTAGAGGGCTGAGTTCCGGGAAGTCAAGGGTCTGGGATTCTACACAAAGTGCAGTGGAAGCCACTGGAGAATTCTGTGGAGAGGCTGATCTGATGACATTGTGAACAGATCATTCTGAAAAATCCCATCTTCTTGTCTCTTGGGGGACACCCATCCCCTTGCTGCCCCGGCCTTCTTCATCAGAACTCCGGATCTTCCATGGGATCCTGCATGGCTCCTCCGTCAGACCTCGGGCTCTGTGAATTCCCTGCCTTGCTCAGTGCTGAAGCCCTACTGGTTACCATACAGGCTGAGGCACAGGAGATAATTGTCTTATTTAGTGGGGTGTTGGAGCTAGAACCTAGGGCTGCACATATACTTGGCAAGTGCTCTGCCACTAGCTAACCGCCTCCCAGTCCTAATAAACTGTCGGTTGAACCAATCAGAAGGTGGAACTTGTAATGTGTACACCCCCAGGACCAGCCCACTCCCTGTGGTGGTTTGAAAGAAAATGGCCTCCAAAGGGAGTGGCACTATTAGTAGGTGTGGCCTTGTAGGAGGAAGTGTGTCGCTGTGGAGGCGGGCTTTGAGGTCTCCTAAGCTCAAGCTACTGCCAGTGTCAAGACCACTTCCTGTTGCCTGCAAGATGTAGGACTCTCAGCGACTTCTCCAGCACCATGTCTGTCTGCATGCCTCCATGTCCCACCATGATGATAATGGACTGAACCTTTGAAACTGTAAGCCAGCCCCAATTAAATGTTTTCCTTTATAAGAGTTGCCATGGTCATGGTGTCTCTCTCAGCAATAGAAACCCTAACTAAGACACTCCCTGATAGTCCCACGTCTGGATTCAGACCCTCCAGTTGCCCTCAGCTCAGAGGAAGAAATGGTGGCTGATGGGGCTTTTGGAGGGAAGAGATGGGATGGGAAGTGAGTGAAGAAGAGGGACTCACATCAGTTGAGCTAACCTCCTGCTGTAGCAGCTTTGGTGAGGGCAAGATGGATTGTCACCCCTAATGCTTCCAAGCACCTGTGACCTTCCACCCTTTGTCCCTGCTTCAGAAAAGGGAGGTTGCTTCTCTGAACAGAGGTGTATGTAGTGGCTCAGTGGTAGAGTGCTTGCCTGTGTGGCTCTTGATTTGATTCCTATCACTATAAAAAGTTTAAAAGGAGCCAGCTGGCTAGCAGTGGCACATGCCTTTAATCCCAGCACTCAGGATGCAGAGGCACGCATATCTCTGTGAGTCTGAGGCCAGACTGGTCTACAGAGCAAGTTCCAGGACAGCCAGGACTACACAGAGAAATCCTATCTCAAAAAACAAACATTAAAACAAACAAACAAGCAAAAAGCTTAAAAGGTACATCTAAAATATTTATTTTATTTTTAATTGTGTGTGTGTGTGTGTGTGTGTGTGTGTGTGTGTATGGACGTGGTTTTGCATACATGTGTCTGCAGGTGCCCACAGAGGATAGAAGAGGGTGTCAGTCTCTGGAGCTGGAGTTAGAAGTAGTTTGGGAGGCCCCTGATATGGGTACTAGGAATCAAACTCAGGTCCTCTGGAAGAGCAATGCATGCTCTTAACCACTGAGTCATCTCTCCAGCCACTAAAGGATACAATTTTTGTTTTGTTTTGTTTTTTGTTTGTTTGTTTGTTTGCTTTGTGAGACAGGGTTTCTCTGTGTCTATGGACCAGGCTGGCCTCAAACTCAAAGAAAGAATACAATTCTTTTTTTTTTTAAAGATTTATTTATTTATTTATTATGTATGCAGAAGAGGGCGCCAGATCTCATTACAGATGGTTGTGAGCCACCATGTGGTTGCTGGGACTTGAACTCAGGACCTCCGGAAGAGCAGTCAGTGCTCTTTAACCTCTGAGCCATCTCTCCAGCCCAAGAATACAATTCTTAAAAGCCTGCACACATGAAGTGCACATAAATGGACATAGCTGTGCATAAACTCAAACATACACATAAATAAAAATAAAATAAATATTTATTCCTCAAAAAGCCTAGAGGAACCGGGCATGGTATATATGCTCGTGATCCCTAAGTTTGGGAAGTTGAGGCTGTGAGTTTGAGGCCAGGCTAAGCTACATAGAAAATTCAAGAGTACTCTGAACTAGCTACATAGAAACAAACAAACAAACAAACAAACAAATAAATAAATAAAGGCAAAATTAAAAAGTGAAAGACTGGCAAGATGGTGGCTCAGCAGGTAAAGATGCTTCCTGCACAAGCCTGACTGTATGGGTTCAATCCCCAGAGCTCACATAAAGGTAGACAAAGAGAACTCATTTTACAAAGGTGTCCACTGACCTTCATATTCACATCATGGCACATCCGTGCACACACGCATGCATACACACACACACACACACACACACACACACACACACCACATAATGAAAATAAAATAGACAAAAAAGGGCTACAGAATAAATTACTCCCTCCTCCTTAGGCACAGGCTGAATTTCCTTTTGTACAGCCCATGCTCATCTCTCAACTCCCAGACCTGCCCGTCTCCACCTATCACATCTCCTTTCTTCCCTTGTCTATCCTACCCTTTCCACAGGGTTGGACAAATGCAGGCACCAACTGAAGATGATTTTGGAAGGGAGAAAGACACTAGTTCTTGGGTTCTTTCCAATGGGGGTCACTTCAGCTGGCTGTGACCCTTAACCAAAGAGCCTGTGTACATAAATGCCTGTCTCTGGGCTCTACTGGCGTCTTTTCTTTCCCATGCCTAGTCAGAGGCTCCGATGTTTCCCCCCCTCCTCTGCCCACCCACTAGGTGCAGGAAGGTCCCTAGGCCTCTGGCCAGTCCCTGTTTAGCCTCCCTTGGGGTATCCAGCTCTGTCCAGCTTTCCTCATTCTCAATGTCGGTGGAAACAGCTCTCTGGGATCCACAGGAGTCTGCATGCTTGGTCCTCACCCTCAATTGCTCGGTATCTTTTGAAACTAGTCTATCCCAGGCTTCTTTGGACACTTTTGCCCCATTTCCACAGCTGGGGAGGGGGAATGTGTATACTAGCTTAATTGGCTTCTTTCTCTCTCCCTAGATACTGGGGCCCTCTTTACTCTGGGGAGATGTCCCAGCTTTGGTATTTCACCCCCTCATCCTGTCCCCCAGTCCATGCAAAGGCTATCTCTGCCCTTGAACCCATGTTTCTAGATCCCTGCCCCAAGAATCCAGACCTCTTAGATTAGACATGCCTCTAACCTGCTTCAGTGTCTTCCCTGTGCATCCGTGTCTCCCTTTGCCTGGACTCAACCAGTCATCCCAGTTCAGCCTCCCCCACCCTCTCTCTGTCTCCACCTCCACTCTGTTTGACCCCCTCACTCACCCCCAAATAAGGTTCTATACACAGATTTATCCAGGCTCCTCCCTTGCTGGTATTTTGAAGTCCTTTTACAACCCCATGTCATTTTAGCCCACTGGCCTCCAGTGTAGAGGAAATCATAAATCAGCGTGGGTGAGGGCTTCCCTAGGGTGGAGCACATTTTTTCCCCAAGGTGCAACTCTGAGATGGCCTCTTCCAGGCAGCCTTCCTTCCCTTCCTCCTACCAGGTCCCTGCCAGGGCCCCTGCCCGGTTCCTTACTCCACTGGGGCCTGACCACATTCTTGCTGTGTCTCTGTTCCTGTCCGGCTTTGTCTCCTCTGTCCTTTCTCTGGAGCAGGACTGACGGTGTTCTATCAGTGGCATGAGAACGAACAAACCAACGAATGAATGAATGAATGAATGAATGGGCGAGTAAGTGGGTGAATGAATGAGTGAATGAATGATGGAAAGGGGGTTGAAGGCAAGGGCTTAGAGAACCTGGTTTGGAACCCAGTCCTCCACTCCCGCCCAAAGTGATGCTTGTGCTAGGTCCCCAGGTCAGAAGGAAATGACTCCCTGATTGATTGGCTCAGGCTGGGGAAAGCCATCCTTGGTCAGAGGACTCTGCCCAATGGATATGACCCCTCCTTTAGAAGACCCTTCCTCCGCTGGCTCCCACTCCCTCTCTGTAATTGCGCGCGGGGTGGGGGTGAGGTGGGATGGGGTGGGGGTGGGGAGGTTGACTGGGATGGACTGACGGAAGGCAGAGCCTTCTAGTTACCCTGGCAACCGTCCCAGCAACTGTCCAAGGCCTCCGGTCAGCCTTTGTCTGGGGCCTCTCTAGTCACCCAGACAACCGCTACCTCGTTCTGGTCAACCATCAACGCTTCTCCTGTCACCCTGGCAACCATCAGTGGACCCACCACCTAGGTGTTGATCCTCATCCGGGCTACAGATTTTCTCGCCCCAGACCTCCACTCTAGGCTCTGAGAGTCCCTCCTCCTGATCTGCAGGAAGGCAGGCCTTGGTTCCACCCTATAGTGTGAGTAGGCCGGGCCCTAGGGGTCCCGATCTGCAGTCTAAGAAAGTTCTTTCCTGTCTCCCCGCACGCATTCTTGCATGAACTGTCCAGCCGCCACAGGCAGCTCTTCAAAATGCAAGCCATGTCTCTCGTCTGCTAAAAAAAAAAAAAATCTCCCCGGATCCCTTTGACAATCAGTCTGCTTGCAGCCCCTGATGGTCGGGGAGCAGTGACTAGACTCCCTGTTATTCCAGTGCCCAGAGCTCACTCCCTCTTTTGACCTTCCCAGGAGCTGTTTCCCATTCCTGGGAGAAGTGCGTCCCAGCGGGCTCCTGGAGGACCGTGGTTCCTCAGGGAAGCCTTATCTGAGTTCGGTCACTCACTGGCATAGTCCCCTACTCCCTCCCTGTCTGTGAACTCAGAATTCCAAGATGGCCTCGACGCACATTCTATCCCCAGAACTTACAATGGCAGCTGAGTAAAGCAGTGGTATGATGAGTAAAAAGCACGTCTCTTTAGGGGTAAGGGGGGGGGGGCAGCACAAAGGGCTCTGGTTAGGCATTTCCAAAACAGAGAGCATTTTTCAGGTTTCCCAAGCCCTCATGCTACAGGTGATATTGTTTCCAGAGGATGAGCAAAAGCCAGGGCACTGGGAGCCAGCAGGATAGCTCATCTGGCAAAGGTGCTTGCTGCCAAGCCTGATGTCCTGGCTTTGATCACGGGGACCCACATAGTAGAAGGAGAGGAGGAATTTTTTCAAGCTGACTTCTGACATCCTCAACAAGCATTGTAGCACTAGGCACACACACAATAAATAAGTAAAAACTAAATAAATGTAATAATAATAATAATAATAATAATAATAATAATAATAATAATAATAATAAAAGAGGGTAGGTGAGATGATTCAGTGGGTAAAGATGCCTGTTACCAAGCCTGATGATCTGCGTTCTGATCCCAGGACCCACAATAGTGGACAGAAAGACCAACTCCTTCAAGATGTCCTCTGACATCTCATGTGTGCATATCCCCTTACACACACACACACACGCGCACACACACACACACAAATGCACATGAAATAAATTAATTAAATGTAATTTTAAAAAAGAGAGAGGGAGTCAGTGGTGGTGTACTTTGATCCCTGCACTCAGGAGAGAGACAGACAGATCTCGGAGTTCCAAGCCAGCCTGGTCTACAGAGTTAGTTCCAGGATAGCCAGGGCTACACAGAGAAACCCTGTCTTGAAAACAAACAAAAACGGGGAGTGGGGGAGGGGGCTAGTGAGTGGGCAGAGTGGAAAGATTTAAAAAAAAAGTAAAATAGAAAAGAACACCAAGTCAATGGAAGTGCACACCTGTAAACCCAGCACTTAGGAGGCTGGGGCAGGAGGATCACACATTCTAGCAAGACTCTGCCTAGAAGAAGAAGAAGAAGGAGGAGGAGGAGGAGGAGCAGGAGGAGGAGGAGGAGGAGGAGAACAACAACAACAACAACAACAACAACAGCAGGAACAGGAACAGGGGGAGGGGGGGGGGGAGGAGGAAAGGGGAAAGGCAGGCTAGAGAGATGCTGGGAGTTAGGAGCCACATAGGAGCACTTGTCCCTCCTGCAGAGAAACCTAAAGCCCCAGTGTGCACAGAGGCTCACAACCTTCTGTAACTCCAGTTCCCAGGCCTCTGACATCCTCTTCTGGGCTCCGTGGGCACCCGGTATGCATGCGTACAGGCAAACACTCATACACATTCAAAAAAATAATAGTTAGGTTGCCAGGCAGGGGTGGCGCATCGTCTGGGGGATCTCTGTGAGTTCAAGGCCAGCCTGGTCTACAGAGCGAATTCCAGGACAGCCAGGACTACCACAAAGAGAAACCCTGTCTCAAAAAAACAAAAACAAAAGTAACAACAATAGTAATAATGATGATGATGATAATAATAATAATAATAATAATAGTTGGCACAATGGCTCATTTCTTTAATCCCAGCACTTAGGAGGCAGTGGACAGGTGGATCTCTGTGAGTTTGAGGTCAGTCAGGGCTACATGGTGAGATCCTGTCTCAAAATAAATAAATAAAAACTAAAAACAACGGCAACACAATAGACAGTTAGACTCGGTAGTGTACACCTTTAGTCCTAGTCCTGGTGAACCAAGTCAGCCTGGTCTACACAGCAAATTCTAGGCTGTACAGTGAGACCCTGTCTCAAAATAAATAAATAATCAGTTAATTAATTAATTGTAAAAGACTAGGCAATAGAAATAATATTATGGGGCTGGAGAGATGGCTCAGAGGTTAAGAGCACTGGCTGCTCTTCCAGAGGTCCTGAGTTCAATTCCCAGCAACCACATGGTGGCTCACAACGATCTGTAATGAGATCTGGTGCCCTCTTCTGGTATGCAAGCATACACACAGAACACTGTATGCATAATAAATAAATAAAAATCTAAAAAAAAAAAAGAAATAATATTATGATTATTATGACCAGTCTGGAGCTAGTGGGTCACCTCACACTTGTTTTATAATTGTTTTATTTTTCTAAGACTGCGTTTTGCTCTGTAGCCTAAGCTAGTTTCACTCTCACTCCACAGCTCAAGCTGGCCTGTGATCGTTTTCCACAGCCTCCACTGTACTGAGCTTACAAGCTTTCACCACCTTCCATGCCCAGCTTTCACCCTCCATTTTTAACCTCGTCATTTGGAGGTTGGTTCTACAGGCCTGTAGACACTCAGCAGAATTTTGGCCAAGTCAGACATGGTAGCGCATGCCTGTAACCCCAGTACTCAGGAGGCTTTGGCAAGAAGATCTCCAGTTCAACACCGGCTTTGGCTACTAAGAACAAAAAATGGCGATTTAGAGCCGGAGATAATAAGAGGTGGAGGCCTCAGATCCCAGACGGTGGCCATTTATTCCACATGCAGTGTATGTGTGTATGCGTGTGAGCATGCACATGTGTTATTGTGTACATGTGGAGGTCAGAGGACAAGTTGTGAGAGTCAGAGCTCACCTTCTATCATGTGAGCCTCAAGGATTGAAGTCATCAGGTTTCAGGCTTAGTGGCAAGCACCTTTACCTGATGAGCCATCTTGCATGCTCCCAGATATCCACTGGGGAGCTGGTCCCTTCTTGTCCTGAGTCTAGCATCCCAGGCTTCCTAACAGAGCCCAGAGCTATTTCCCTGGGGATCTGAGATAGGCTGAGAAGAGAGAATTTAAGCTGACTTGGATTTGGTCATGATGGAGAGAGGGGGATCATTGGGAGCCGCCCTGGGAGGGGTGAGCACACTCACCTGTTTTCCTGTGAGGGTCCATTCTTGGTTAGGTGATTAGACGCTGGCAGGGAAGCAGGTCACTCTTTGATGTTCTTATTTGTTTATTTATTTTTGAGAAAATGAGCTGAAACTTTTATTCATTCATTTCTTGCATTTGAAGTACTCTTCGATGACATCCTTGGCCTGAGATTCTTTGCCATAGTCCTTAACCACTACCCAACTGCAGCCAACCACTTTACCAGACTTCCCCTCTCCTCAGTTTCCAGACCTACCCATTCCCCTAATTTCTTGTTGTCATCAACCTTAATTAGGTTGATTTGGCGCTCAGCACAAAGTGCCTCCACCAACTTGACGTCCATAGGCTCATCACAGCTGGATGCAAGCACACAGAGATGGGCTTGGCGCTTGTCTAAGGCTTTGCCAGCTTCGTGGATGCCGAGTGATAGGCCATCGTGGATGAGGGCTGTCTTCAGCACCTCTTGAACTCAGCAGTATTCCCACCTCAGCTCTTCAAGTGTTGAGATTGCAGGGGTGCACCATTGTGTCCAGCAAGCCCTCCTTTCTTTTCAAAAGTTGATTTACTTATTTTGTATGTGTGTGGTTGTGTGCACATTCAACTGAACTCAGGCTGTCAGGCTTGGTAGCAGGTACCCTCACCTGCGAAGCCATCTTTTTTGGGGGGGGATTTTTAGACAGGGTTTCTCTGTGTAGACTTGATTGTTCTGGAAGTCATTCTGTAGACCAGGCTGGCCTCGAACTCACAGAGATCTGCCTGCCTCTGCCTCCCCAGCGCTGGGATTAAAGGCATGCGCCACCACCGCCCGCCAAACCATCTTTTTTAAGCTGGTAATATCATCTTTGAAAGAGTTTGATACAACTTTCTATACTTATGTGATTTAGCAGTTAAAACACAGCTATTGTGACCAAGGCACTGTATTTAAAAAAAAATACGTATGTATTTCTTGCTGGGCGGTGGTGGCACATGCCTTTAATCCCAGCACTGTGGAGGCAGAGGCAGACAGGTCAGCCTGGTCTCCAGAGAGAGTTCCATGACAGCCAAAGCTTCACAGAGAAACCCTGTCTTGAAAAAAATTTTTATTGAATTTTTTATGTGTTTATGTGTAGGAGTATTTCGATTGCATATATGTATGTATGTATGTATGTATGTATGTATGTATGTGTACTATGTGCAGGCCTGTTGCTCAGGGATGCCAGAAGAGGGTGTCAGATCCCCTGGACATGGAGTTACAGATGGCTGTGAAACTCCATATGAGTGCTGAGAATTGAACTCATATTCTCTATAAGAGCAACAAATGCTCTTCACCCCTGAGCCACCTTCCCAGCTCTGGAGGCACTGTACTTTCCACAGTAAAATAAAATTTCATTTTAGCTAATTAACATGGAAATTGAAATATCCTTGTGGGTTAGAAATAAATTGGATGCAGCTGATGATGGTGGCACACGCCTTTAATCCCAGTACTCTGGAGGCAGAGGCAGGCAGATCTCTGTGAGTTTGAGGCCAACCTGGTCTACAGAGTGAGTTTCAGGAGAGTCAGGGCTATACACAGAGTAACCCTGTCTCAAAAAACAAAAAAGAAATATGTTGCTCGCAATATTGGGGAAGACCTAAGCTGCAGACTGGAGGTAGAGAACAAGACAGAAAGGTTAGAATTTGTGGTTTATGTAGCCACTGGGGCAGGAACGCTTTGGAAAAGAGAAGTAAGACAGTCTCATCTTCTAACTCCACAAGGGAGAAGCATTCTTGGCTACCAGAGTCAAACAGCCATGCTATGTGTGAGGCAGGGCACCCACAGATGCTTTTGTGTGCAACAGCGGAGTCATTTGCTGTGGGTGAGCTGGGAGTCCATCCTGTGTGCACACACTGCACAGACTCTCAGGTACACAAGGGCAGAGGGTATGTGCTCCTGCATATTATGTACCTGTTGGGCTGGCGAGCAGGGGCCACTAGTCCAGTAGGTCTTGCAAGAAGGCCCACATGTACTGATGCATCTCCTGAGGATGGGTCTGTGGAATCCAGTGCCCACTGCCTGGCAGGATGTGGCTTTCCAGCCGACCTGGCACAAAATGACTGCCAATGGCTCCCACAAGCCCCTGCTGTAAGGTGTGGTCTTTCTCCCCCCACAGCAGCAGTGTGGGTGTGGACAGTTCTTGGGGCTCCAGGGGGAAGTTCCTATGTCCAAGACAGACAGTTAGACAGAAGAATGGCTACCTTCATTTTTTTTGGGGGTGGGGGGAGTGGTGGCGGGGAGCTGGCATGCTCCTGAGCTTTTCTCCTGGGTGTAGCCTTACCTGAACAGGTTCCGATAGTAGTTGATGGGCCCCGTGAGGCCTCCAGGTTGCGAGAAGTGATAAAGGAAAGCTTCAAGTTCACAAGGGGTCAGACGCGGGATGCCCTTCTTGCGGTGGGTGAAAACGGCTTTCAGAATCTGGGTGTACACAGTAGAGTGCTGGTTTCAGTGTCCAGCCTGCTCAGCCCCAGTCTGCTATTCCCCTCTTCCTGGACCTCAGCCCTCACTGCACCTGGAAGTCCGACAAAGACAAGAGCGTCTCTGGCAGCCAGGGAAGCTGGAACAGGAACATGTAGTTCGATCGGAATAACTGGCCAATGTGGCGGATTGAGTATTCTAGGAAGAGGGTAAAGGATGTGAGGTCTGGGCTTGAGATGGCCCTGTGCTCCTATATCCCTACACACCCAGCTCAGGCACACGGGCCTCTAAAACACCACTACTGCTGACCTGTCTGTGAAGACACCGACCCCACCGTGGCTGAGTACTGCCCTGCCAAGTTTTCTTTAGAGCTGCAGAACAGGCGAAGCTAGAGAGATGGCTCAGTGTTTAGACGTGCTTGCTGCTTTTCCACGGGCCCGAAGTTTGCTTCCTAGTACTCATATTGGGTGGCATACAATGGCCTGTAACTCTAGCTCCATGGGATCTAATGCCCTCTTTTGGCCTCCATGGCAGTCATATACACACACACACACACACACACACACACACACACAGAGAGAGAGAGAGAGAGAGAGAGAGAGAGAGAGAGAGAGAGAGAGACATATAAAAAAAATCAACTTATAAAAAAAAAAAAAAAGAATGGGCCGGGTGATGGTGGCTCACGCCTTTAATCCCAGCACTTGGGAGGCAGAGCCAGGTGTATCTTTGTGAGTTCGAGTCCAGCCTGGTCTACAGAGCAAGATCCAGGACAGCCAAGGCTCCACAGAGAAATCCTGTCTTGAAAAAACAATCAAACAAACAGAAGAATGGGGGTGCCTTCCTCTGTAGCTCCTGGGTGCCCCCAGAGATACAAGCAGGCTTCCTCTGCTTAGGCCTGGACATAGTTCCCCTGCTTCACCCAATAAACATTTATTGAGCACCTACTGTGTACCAGGGTCCTGCAGAAAGGAGTAGAAGAAGACAGATACCAAACAGTAAAGATTACAGTGCTATTCAGGTAAGACATAGGGTGCAATTCAGTGCAGAGTATGTGATTAGCAATCTTGAGGCTCTAGATTCTATTATCTCCCCCTCTACCCCCACACTAACTAACCAATAGATGGAGGTCAATGACAAAAGACATTAGGTGCCCAGAGAGGGCATCTGATTCTATTGTGGTGCGATTGGCCAGTTGTCTGTGTCTTCCACTGTCAAAAGAAGGACAGTGCTGGGGGCAGAGGTGCACGCCTTTGATCCCAGCATTCAGGAGGCAGAGGCAGATGCATCTCGAGGAGTCCAAGGCCAGCCTGGTAGATGCAGCAAGCTCCAGGCCGGAAAAGGAAGAAAGAGACAACATTGTTTCCTTTGCCTCAGTTTCCCTCAGCTGGAACATAAAGCTAACAACACTTTCGTAAAACCCAAGAGCCTTGCAAAGTGACGCTATGCAAGTTTATCATAGGCAACTGACAGGCCGAGGTTGACCACCCTCGTCAAAAAAAAAAAATTTTTTTTTGTTTTTTGTTTTTTGTTTTTTGAGACTGGGTATTTTTGTATAGTCTTGAAACTAGCTCTTTAGACCTGGCCTCTAACTCACAGAGATCTACCTGCCTCTGCCTCACGAGTGCTGGAATTAAAAGCATGTGAGACCACACCTTGATGAAACTTTTCAGTGTTATTATGGTACTACACGTGGGGAATTCCACAGCTGACCTCTGATGATTCAATGTACACTCATGTGTGTGCGTGTGCGTGTGCGTGTGCGTGTGCGTGTGTGTGTGTGTGTGTGTGTGTGTGTGTGTGTTATGGTGTGTCATGTTTGTTACAAATAGGACCTTGTTGTATAGCCCAGGCTGGCCTCTAACTCATGATCCTCCTGACTCAGTTTCCCAAGTACTGATTTTTCTTTTAGACTTATTTTTGTTTTGTTTTGGATCAGTTTTTTTGAGACAGGATCTCACTGTGCAGCTCTGGCTGTCCTGGAACTAACTATGTAGAGCAGGTTAGCCTCAAACTCACAGAAATCTGTCTCTGCCTCCTGAGTTTTGGCATTAAAGGTGCGCACCACTATGACTGGCTTCTTTTTAGACTTATTATTTTTATTTATGTGTATGGGTATTTTGTCTACATGTATGTATGTGTACTGTGTATGTGCCTGGTATTCACAGAGGCCAGATGAGGACATTAGATCCCTTGGAACTGGAGTTCCAGGTGACTGAGCCACTATGTGGGCACTAGGAATCCAAGAGTTCTTCGACTATCAAGTGTTCACTGCTGAGCCGTCGCTCCAGCCCCGGCCCGCCCCAAATGCTGAGATTAATAGGTGTATGCTAGTATAGCGAACTCCACAAACTTTCCCTCATACACAAAATTACTTAAATTATTGTATTCATTACTTTCAGTCTATGTACAAAGTGTATAAGAAGATTAAATTAATTTCATACTTAGATTTAGGCTCTAGCAACAAGTTATCTTTTTATATGTATAAATGCTCTAAAACAAAACAAAATACAAAATCAGAAACATTCCTGACTGGGACCTTCCTCTCCCTCTTCTCTCTCCCTCTGAACCGGGACCTTCCTCCTCTCTCTCTCTCTCTCTCTCTCTCTCTCTCTCTCTCTCTCTCTCTCCTCACTCCTTCTCTCTCTTTCAATGTTGGAAATCTCCAACATTGGCCCTCTAATATACTAAACAAATGTTCAACCACTTAGCTGTACCCCAGCCCTAGTCCAAAGCATTTTGTTATACTCGGGTTATTCCTAAATACACTTCCATTGATTTCTGTCCCTGACACAGTGACAGGTCACAGACATACACCCTGGCATTTAGGCACATCCCAGCACTCCCCACGCACCTTGGAACACCGACATAGGAGGTCCACTGACCACGACCATCCGCTCCACTAGGGAAGGGAAGTAGATGGAGAAATTCCAGGCGAGGACAGCCCCCCAGTCATGGCTCACAAGGATGGCCTTGGAGTACCCTGGGGGGGGGGGCAAACATGATGGTGTAAGATGTAGTAGGGGTGAGGTAGAAGTGTGGGAGTGGGTCCCAAAAGGAGCAAAGATGAGGAGATGAGTGTATAGGATGGGAGAGGCCTCTCCTGAGTTGGGTACTGACTCATACCCAGGCCTAGAATGATATCCTTGATATCGGCCAACAGCAAGTCAACGGTGTAACAGTCCACATCCTTTGGAGCATCTGAGGGGCCATAACCACGCAGGTCCACAGCTACCACATGGAAACGGCTCTGGAACTCCCGCAGCTGGTAGCGCCAGGAGAACCTGCCGGGTGAGGGAGTTGGGAGTTGAGTCAGCCCGTCTGCAGGATGTGCCTCCTATACCCAGCAAATACCTTAGGCCACCCCGCCTTTCTGCTCTGGACTTCTTAGAAAGGAAATGGGGGAATCCCAGACAGAGAGGCCCAAGGCCACCTCACCTTCAATAAACCCCTGGTCCAGTCTCTTCAGAGGGATAACCCGCCCTCTGGGGCGGTATCTCTGCCCCTTTGCCCACCTTCTGGGCTTTTTATGCTCTGTACCCCCAGGACTACTCAACCCTGTTAGTTCCCATTTTTCTCATGGTCAGAGCTCTACTTTTCCCCAGTCCAGTGAGCACCAGGACCCAGGGACCCAGACTTACCAGTTCTCTGGGAAGCCATGCAGAAATAGCATGAGGGGACCGTTGCCGCGACCAGCAGAGACATAGTGCAGACGTAGGCCGGAACTCTGAGGGAAAGCCCAATCTAAGTAAGAGCTGAGGTAGGTAAGGGAGCTTCATTCCTAGATGGGCCCAGATCCACCTGGACTCCATATTTCAACCCCCTTTCTTCATTCTCCATCCACCCCACCCATGAAACCTGCCTCCAAGGGGCACTCACCCTAAGGGTCAGAAAGCAGTGCTCGCCCAGCGTGGGGTCTCTCAGGCAGTCTGGCGCTGACAACCGCTGGCGGCCGCAGCAGCCCCGGCGGGGGCGGCACAGCACGGTGGTGAGCGCGCTGCAGCTGTAGACAACAGCGGCCACCAAGGCAGCCAGATACACCAGGCTCATCACCAAGGCGCGCAGCAGCTTCAGCGAGAGGCGTGAGGGCGCCAGCAGCGCCGTCACCACAAACTCCGGCATATCCCCGCGCTCTGGGACAACGACAGAGCCGTGGTCGGAGGACTGAACCGGCGGTGCCGGCTCCTGGAGCCCACCGCCTTTGTTTTGGGATCCCACCGTGCTGTCGGGCGCTGCGGAACCCTCAGAGGAGACAGGTGACCGGCTCGGGCAGAGACTGCCACCGCACATGACTCACTCCAAAGTGGCAGGTAAACGACCTGGGCTGGCTGAGACACTTAAAGATGAGGGGGGTGGAGCCTGAGAGGATCTGGTTTCTGTGGTTGGGGAGGAACTTTGGGGGAAAGAGCAGCGCCCTAGGTCATCTTGGATGGAGCTTAAGACAGGGACAGGGGATTAAAATGATTCCTGTAGCAAGCAGGCGGCGGTGTTCAGGGCCTGGAGATGGCTCAGCAGCTAAGGGGCACTTGGTGCCACGCCTGGCCACCTAAGTTTGATCTCCGGGAACCACAGTGGTAGGAGAGAACTGACTCTCACAAGTTGTCCTCTGACCACACTCACGCTGCAGCACGTGCACCCCTCGGTGCTTTAATCTCAGCAGAAGCAGGCAGATCTCTGAGTTCAAGGCCCGCTGATTTATTTAGCAAATTCTAGACCAGTCAGGACTACATACAAAAAATAAACAGCAACTGGCAAGGCTCTAAGGAAGGCGAGTTGAAACCTGGAGTAACAGAGGGAAGCGCTCTGTGAGATGGGTGGAGCTTTGAGCGAAGGGGCCTGGCATACTCAGGGTGGGTGGACCCAATTTAGCCCAGATGCTGTGCAAGGGTGAGGGGCGCGCTTTATGAAGGTGGAAGGGGAATTAGAGGGAGCCTGTATTTAGATGAGAAAGACAAAGCCTGGGTTTGTTGGCTTGGGTAAAGACGCAAGAACTGGAGTTTGTTCTGAAGCTGCAGAGAGGCCGGAAACTGACAGAGAGTGGAGCAAACCCAGAAGCGGAAGGCCACACAGAGCTACATAGACAGCTGGGAGTAGTAGGCAGATGTGGGCAGTAGGAGTCTCACCGTGTACTTCCTAAGCGAGAGGGCGCGACATTCCCCTTGACCTCGACCTTCTCCTGATCTGGATGGGACCCATCACCGCTTTTACCTGGTTCCAACCCCACCGTGTCCTCTCCTCTCGTTGGTTTAGAAAGTCCGTCGATCCACCCCTACACGACTGTGATTGGACAGCAGTGGCCATGGATTTCTAAACGACAGGTGGGGCCTAGGTGCTAAGTAGCTCGTGTTGAGGTCCAGGCTCTGTAGGTGGCAGCTAACCCTGGGCAAATCCTGCCTGCCTTCCGGAGAACAGGCCCGACTTGGAAGCTGGAGCTAGCCTGGGCAGACTGGGTCACTGTGGCTCTGGTTGAAAGAGGAAGCAGGGCAGTGCCTGGTATGATGGGGCATTGCGTCAAGAGTCGTGTCTCAGCAAGAAGCTAGCTCCTTTTGCAACCTTTCCCAAGATCCTTTACTATTTTAGGGACACCCATTATTTAACCCTTGTAGCAACCCTGGTACATGTAGGTAGCATTATCATATCCTCACATTACAGATTATGAACCTGAAATTCCGGGATGAGGTCATTTTGCCTGAAGTTATCTATCATCTGCCTTAAGCAGCAATTCAGGACAACATGGAAGCAGCAACCTGTGTTTCATCCAACACCGAGGCCACTGGCAAGCTTTCAAATTTCTTCTGGCGGTTATCTAGAGAAATATTAGGTATTTAGAGAGAAGTCCTTCTGCAGCTGCTTCTATCGTTGCGGTAGTATCGACCGAGCCTAGAGCTTTGCACATGCAGGGTAAGCACTTCAGCAGGGAGCTTCGCTCTTAGCCTTAAAAAAAATTGATTAATTACTGAGTATTACTCAGCTGCTAAAAAATTTTTTTGCAAGCATGAAATTTGTAGACAAAAAAAATGGAACCAGGAAAAAAAGTCATCCTGAGGTAACCTAGCCCTAGAAAGATAAATAGGGTATGAATTCACTTAAATGTGGGAATCAGCCATTAAATAAATGATAATCAACCTACAGTCCATAGACCCAGAGAGGTTAGGTATAGAGGAAGGAACATGGATCTCCCTGGGAGGGATTTTAGAATAGATTTTATGTGGGGACATGTGGGGATTGGAACAGGAGGATCAGGTAGGGAGGAGAAATAGGGTTGAGGGAGGGAATAGAGGAGAGACAGCTGGAAGAGAGAGTCAACTGAAGGATGGTATGGAAACCTAATGCAGTGGAAACATCTTAAAATATATGAGGGTGATCCTAATGAGGTCTCCTAATAATGGGGGACACAGAGTCCCAACTAGCCATCTCGTCACTAGTACCAGGACTGGGTTGCAAGTTGTTGGCCAATGGGGTCCCATGGGAATCCCCAAACAACCCAGGCTGTTGCTAAAACAATGGGTTGCTCTCTGCAAACTGGCAGTGAGTATTGCAGAGAACAATACCCACACAACTCACTGAATATGGAGAAGTGGAGCTGGTGCCTATACCCCTATGTTCTAGTATCTTTGTTTCAGAAAGGTACTCTGCAGGCTACCAAAAGAGAAACGTAACGCCAACCTAGATACAAAACTTTTGACCTACAATTTGTCCTGTCTGCAAGATATGCTAGGGCAAATGGTGGCACAGAACTTGTGATCTGGTTTGACTTAAGCTCACTCCGTGAGACAGAACCCACACCCAACACTGCTAGGGTAACAAAGAACCAGAGGCTAGATAGCCTAGAGACCTAGGGTAAAAACAAATACTATTGGTCAAAAAAAAGAAAGTATCAATGGATTGACTCCTTTTTTTTTTTTTTTTTTTTTGACTTTTTGATTTTTCGAGACAGGGTTTCTCTGTGTAGCTTTGCGCCTTTCCTGGAACTCACTTGGTAGCCCAGGCTGGCCTTGAACTCACAGAGATCCGAGATTTTCTCTTAATGATCTTCTGTTCTACTCATAGATTAATGCCTTAATTAGTCATCAGACAAGCTTCCTCCTGCAGCTCATGGGAGCAAATACAGAGACCCACAGCCAGAGTCCTTGGAACATTTAGCACTAAATGGGAGGTCTCCATCAAATCTTTCCCCTCAGAGCTCAGAGAACCCCAAGGTAGAGGAGGTGGAAAGAGTGATTCAAGGCCCTCTGAATCAACTACGCAAGGCTCCTACGAATTCAGAGACGGAAGCAGCAAGCACAGACCAGTCCTCTGGGTATATAGCTTTCAGCTCAGTATTTTATTGGGACTTCTGAGTGTGTGAACAAGTGGACTTTTTTTGTTTGTTTTTTGAGCCTGAGTAGCCTTAGCTGTCCCAGAACTTCCTTTGTAGACCAGGTTGGCCTTGAACTAACAGATCCACCTGCCTCTACCTCTCAAGTGCTGGGATTAAAGGCATGCACCAACACAGCCCAGCTGGGTCTCTGATTCTTGTGCCCGCTCCTGGGGCTCTTTTCCATTTGTTGACTTGCTTTGTCCAGACTCAATCTTTTAGAAGCCTGTTCTTCTCTAATGAGACAGAAATGAAGTGAATCCAGAGGAGAGGGCAGGCAGGATGAAACTGGTAGTAGTAGAGGGAGGGAAAACTATAATCAGGAACCCCCCCTTTTATTGAAAAATATTTTCAATAAAGGGGGGAACAATTGTTACTATTTATTGGTTTTTGTTTTCATGCTGACTCTTGCAGCCATGTAGCTTAGGTTGGCCTGCGACTGGCCTCCCCTTCCAGCTTGATAGGATTACAGATATAGGTCATCTGTACCCAAATTTTTGAGACAAGATCTTATAAACTGCTTAGGATCCTGTTGTGTTTCAGCCTTCTGAGAAGCCCGATGCCTGAGTGGCTAGCTCTGAGACAGGGCTCCGTGTACCCTACAGCTGGTTTCAAACCCTCTATGTAGCAAATGACCAAGAACTTCTGATCCACCTGCTTCGCTCCCGAGTATTATAATTACAGGGATGCATCACCACGTCTGGTTTGTGTGATGCTGCAGTTAAACCCAGAACCTCCTGCACGGTAGGCGAGCATGCTACCAGATGGGTCTAAGTGGCTAGTTACACATTTACCATCTTGGAGCATCGCCTCTCAAGTCACTCTTATCACCACTTACTGCACATGGCTCCCTCCCTTCTCTACACTCTACTCATCTCTTGCCCCACTTGCCACTGTTATATGCCTTTTTATTATCAAACAGGATACTAAACAGTGTATTTATTCTGCACAAGGACGATAATTAAAACCGTGGCGAATGGCCATTTATTGTTCAACCTCAGTAAAAAATCCACTTGAGTAGAATGACACTGTCTTTACTGCTCTGACTTTACCATCTCTTTTCTTGCATGATTGACCTGTACTGCTTTTTTGGGGGGTGGGAAGGGGCGCTGGCCACCTACTCACATTTTTCCTGCCTCCATCCCTCCTGAGTGTTGTAAGTGTGAACCACTACCACACCAGGCTAACTTGGTTTCTTTAATATTCCATAAAATTAATTATCTAACATGGTGTTCCCAGGATTTCTATTGAGCCTCTAACGTGGCTCTTTGGCCAATAGACACCTAAGACCTTCCCTTTATTGAACTCCACTATATAATTTTGTCTCTACACCCCAACTAACCTCCATTTTCCAACTCTACACTCAGAAAGACATCAGTAATCACAGGAGGGTAACTTTATATTCAGTACAAATGTTTATTTTTGCAATGAGAACTGCACAAAAAAAACCCTTTAGTATATAAGTGAAAAGTCTACGAATTCCCTTCTACAAATGTCTAAAGTATTTTAATACAAGTCTCAGATTCACTGACATAATTATTGGCCAAGCGACCCGTGCATACAGTACAGTGGGGGCTTGTACACACCTCTTATTCTTGTATAGGACTAAGATGTCTAGTACTGAGGGAAGGGCTTGAAAATGGTCAGAAATTAAATAGATCCCAGTTCTAATTACAACCCAGTTAGAGGAACACCTATCAGGAAGGTGTGGAGGCCATTTAAAACTTGAGCAAGAAGGTACAGATGAAATCATTTCCCCAGCTCAAAAGTGGGGCCCAGCATGGGGAAATAATCTGAACAAGGGTGGTAGAAAAAACCTCAGAGGACCAAAATGCCATCATTCCCACATAGTAATATATATGATATGCCTGGAGGGGGACAGGACCTTAAGAACAGGGAGGTGAACACTGGCTGCGTACCCTAACTGTGAGGTTTGGCCTTTCTGGTTGAGGGGTAGGAGATATAGGTTAACAGTGCTAGAAATATTTCAGTCTTGTCTCTGCATACATATAATTATTTATCTTACATCTTAGGGACGACTGCTCTTGGGCACCACCCACGCCTTGTAGCTGTGGCATGTGTGAACAGATGGGCAGGAAAGCCGTCTGGGGGCTTTCTCAGCAGAAATGTGTTCATATATGGGAATAGAGACCCTATTTGGAGGAAATGTACACTTACCTAAGAGTATCTGGTTAACCCTGAGCTTAAATCAAATTAGGAGTTAGGTAGAGGCAAGCATGGTGGGAAAAGTGGCCCAGAGCCTTGTGTGAAGAGACCAGGATGGAGGAGGGCCATCGTTCAGAGTGTGGTGGTCTGGATATTGGCCAAGGTTTCACTGAGGCCCATTACCACCCAGTCCAGGTATTTACAGAGTTTCTGGCTCCCTGTTACAGCTTCAACTTGGGGGGAACTCTGAACACAAGGAGCTCCTGCCCAGGAAAGGCAGGACCCGCTAGTGGAGAGGGGCTCAGTGGCCACTGTTGGTAAATCTTATGCAAAGGTACCTAGGGACCTGGGCCTAGCCTAAGCAAACTAGAAAACCTAGTTGGTTCACAAAGAAATGTCAGGGAGACACCAGCATTAAAAAAGAGAGATGTGTTTATTCCATGATCAGTACAGACCAAATGCATATTCACCATATGAAAGTCAAGCCAGTCAGTGACTCCAGAGTTTGGCCAACACCGAGGCACCAGCACTGTGGTGTAGAGTGGGTTCTCATGGCACGTGTAACCTCACCAGGGGCTCCAATTAAAAAAAAAAAAA